>JAGXOD010001383.1:1062500-1280000 GCA_020368025.1 Brachyhypopomus occidentalis
GACTGGTTCAAGCTGATAGGACAGCAACAGTAACTCAAATAACCAGCCGTTACAACCGAGGCAGAAGAGCATCTCTAAACGCACAACACGTCGAACATTGAGGCGGATGGGCTACAGCAGCAGAAGACACACCGGGTGCCACTCCTGTCAGCTAACAACAGGAAACTGAGGCTACAATTCACACAGGCTCACCAAAATTGGACAATAGAAGATTGGAAAAACGTTGCCTGGTCTGATGAGTCTTGATTTCTGCTGCGACATTCAGATGGTAGGGTCAGAATTTGCAGTCAACAAAAGGAAATCATGGATCCATCCTGCCTTGTATCAACGGTTCAGGCTGGTGGTGCTGTTGCAATGGTGAGGGGGATATTTTCCTGGCACACTTTGGGCCCATTAGTACCAGTTGAGCATTGTGTCAATGCCACAGCCTACCTGAGTATTGTTGCTGATTGTGTCCATCCCTTTATGACCACAGTGTGCTTATCTTCTGATGGCTACTTCCAGCAGGATAATGCACCATGTCATAAAGCGTGAATCATCTCAGACTGGTTTCTTGAACACGACAATGAGTTCATTGTACTCAAATGGCCTCCATAGTCACCAGATCTCAACCCAATAGAGCACCTTTGGGATGTGGTGGAACAGGAGATTCGCATCATGGATGTGCAGACGACAAATCTGCAGCAACTGCGTGATGCTGTCATGCCAATATGGACCAGTCTCTCTGAGGAATATTTCCAGTACCTTGTTGAATCTGTGCCATGAACGATTAAGGCAGTTGTGAAGGCAAAAGCGGGTCCAACCCTGTACTAGCAAGGTGTACCTAATAAGGTGGCCGGTGAGTGTATATTAACACTTTTTCAAATATAGTGCATGTCACGTTACAGCCCCTGACCCCTCTCTGTGGGTGTGTGTATGTGTAGTCTGTGTCTAGTTATGTCCATATATGTATTTCCTTTGGGTGTCGTTCAATGTGCGTACCTTCATTCATCTCATCTGTGCCTCGTTAACATCATGCAGATCACTTGGGTCTCATTTATTTTAAGATATGTATATATGTTGGTGTGCTGTGAGTGTTGCTCGTCTTTGTTTAGTCTTACTCTGTTTGCGTGTTCAGTGTTTGATGTATTAAAGTGCTAACTGTGCAGCCGTTCTTGCTAAATAAAAGCTATTTGAATGTAAGCTTGTGTCGGCGTCCTGCCTACCCTGCCTGCCTTTCTCACAGTGCAGAGAAACATGCATTAAACGTTGGCAAAGCAAACTCCTTCACCAGCAGCATCATAAGAAAAATTAGACAGTAACAACAATATGCAACCACAAGACCCGACCCAACCACAAGACCCGACCAGATCAGTCCGAACCGAACCAAACCGAACCGAACCAAACCGAGCCGAACGAAGCTGCTGTATTAATCAAGCAACCAAATGAGGCAGTAAAACAGCCAGGAGATGCGGTGTGATCCCTGTGCTCACAGGTCCCTGTGCTGTGGCAGGATCCTGGCTGTGAAGCTAACTGCTAGCTTCTGTTGTAACATTACTAATGTTAGCAGTTTTATTAGCACCAACTGTGTCGACACAGCCAAAAGACGCATCTCACTGTAAAGCACACTAATTGGATAAAGAATACAAATGTAATCTGCTACTGTCACCATGTTATTTAGGATACTCCTGGTTTGACTGGTATGGGTGGATGCTCCTGTGGGTGGGTGCTCGTGTGGTGGGTGGGTGCTGGTATGGATGGCTGCTCCTGTGGGTGGGTGCTCGTGTGGTGGGTGGGTGCTGGTATGGGTGGATGCTCCTGTGGGTGGGTGCTCGTGTGGTGGGTGAGTGCTGGTATGGGTGGATGCTCCTGTGGGTGGGTGCTCCATCTCCCATGGATCAGGTGGGGATGGAGCGTGCTGGTACTCTGCCAGCAGTGCGAGCCAGTACGGTGCTTTGACCTGTCTCTCTCTCTTCTCTGTAGAGCTGTTTAAAAGACGTAGAGCTGAACTGAGACTGACCCTGAGATCTTTCCAGAAAGAACATTTAGTGTGTTACTGGAGTGGCAGCGCTGGCGAGAGGATGAGCGATTAAGTGCATCAGGCTTTAGTATGAAAGTGATTAAATCGCAGAACAGCTCAGGGCTGCGCAACGTTCAGGGATCTTATTTGGAGGTGAATTAAATTCTCAACTGCGTGTGGGTGTGTGTAGGGGTTTCGACATTTTTGTTATGGGTTGTCAGATGAACTTCCTTCCCAAGTAATGACACACAAATTCTTCACCCAGAAGATGATGTGTGAGCCCCTCAACAGAAATAAAATAACAAAGAATGGTGTTCACATTGAAGTCTAAAATGTTTTCAGAAATTATTCTTGAAGTTTGTTAATTGAGCTAGCTCAGTATTTGAGTGTCCCCACAGAGAGGTTCTGACCTCCAGGATAAGGTGACATGTAATATTTCATGTTTTCTGTTATTTAATGTTTTCTTGTGCAAAAACAGTAATAATATTTCATTTTAGGGAATAAGAGAATCTCTCAAACTAGATATTGTGAGATGCATAAAATCACAAAAGACTATAGTCCAGTCAACCAATCTGTCCAGCTGTCCCAACCAATCCGACCAGATGTCGTCAACAAATTAAAAATTGTAATGAACCCACATGTTGCTACTGAACTTTCACAGCTGTTTCTTGTCAGGATTATTTAACCTTAAAGGACACCAAACCCTTTTAGCTTCACTCTGACACAAACTAATCCCCCCCCAAACCCCAACCATTCTTAAAACAGATTTAGTGGTGTGACTTTCTGCCCTGGTGTGTCCTGGAGTGGCAGGTCCACTGTGGGACTGTTTAGCTAGGCAGAGAGATGGCAGGGCCCTCATACTGTACACAACATGCTCCACGTGATTGACACTCGCACTCTGCATGATTAGCTCTTGCGCTTGGTTGGCTCTTTTGCGCCGCGTGATTGACTCTTGTGCTCTGTGTGATTGGCTAGTGGATGCTGGAAGCACAGAGGAGGGTCTGATTAGGATTCAGTTTGCACACACCACATTAAAAGCTTTCATTGTAACCTTTCCCGAATTACAAAGGCGATTATTACAGTTTAGATTATTTTACAATCAGTTGTGCAAGTGCACTCTCTCTCTCTCTCTCTCTCTCTCTCTCTCTCTCACACACACACACACACACACTCACACACACACAAGGAGCTTGTCCATACAGCCCAGTATCTCTTTAGTCCTGTTAGTTTTCTGCCCCGGCTGCTGAAGGCCATCTTGCTTTGTTCCATCTTAATGACACCAGGTGGGTGGGGCCTATCGATCCCTGTCTGCTAATTGATTAATTGCCCAGCTAATTAGCTAATGAGCTCCATGTCCTTCGTGCCAAAACTACCCACCCACTAGCAACAACACCCTCAGTTTGAGTCGTGGACGTGTGTGTTTCGTGCTTTGGTGCCCAGTGTAATCTCCAGGCTAGTGTAATCTCCAGGCTAGTGTAATCTCCAGGCTAGTGTAATCTCTGGCTGTTCATCACCACATTTCCTATACTACACCTTTCCTATTCTACACTTTTTGTATAGTACACCTTTCCTATACTACACCTTTCATATAGTACACCTTTCGTGTATAGTACCTGCCTATTCTTGACCCAATGCTATAGCTGCTTGGCTACCAATTTGAGGTGTACAGCATTAACTGAATGTATTAGAGATTAGAGATAGGCCCTTCCACAGCTTCCTTGAATGGAAATCAGACATTTGACCCCACAGTACAACATAAAATCAGACATGTGACCCCGCAGTGCAGCATAAAATCAGACACGTGACCCCGCAGTGCAGCATAAAATCAGACACGTTACCCCGCACTACAGCATAAAATCAGATATGTTACCCCGCTGTGCAGCATAAAATCAGATACGTTACCCCGCTGTGCAGCATAAAATCAGACACGTGACCCTGCAGTGCAGCATAAAATCAGGTGAAAAATGGGTGAGCTTCAGTGTGATTCCATATTAGCATGTGAAAATTAAGCAATATGAGCAACTGAGAATGAGTCCTGGTGATTGGTGACAGGTCCAGTGTTTCAGACCCACGTGGGGGATGTCAGTAATCGTTCTGATGAACAGGCAGTGCATGGACAAGCAAACTCAACAAACTACAGCCAGAAACAAGCAATGAATCCAAACCTGCAGGTTATAATACAGTATGTAGGTTATAATACAGTATGGATAGGTTTTAATACAGTATGGATATGTTATACAGTATGTAGGTTATAATACAGTATGGATAGGTTTTAATACAGTATGGATATAGGTTATAATACAGTATGGATAGGTTATGGATATACAGTATGGTTATAATACAGTATGGATAGGTTTTAATACAGTATGGATATGTTATACAGTACGTAGGTTATAATACAGTATGGATAGGTTTTAATACAGTATGGATAGGTTATAATACAGTATGGATATGTTATACAGTATGGATAGGTTATAATACAGTATGGATATGTTATACAGTACGTAGGTTATAATACAGTATGGATAGGTTTTAATACAGTATGTATGTTATAATACAGTATGGGTAGGTTATAATACAGTATGGATATGTTATACAGTACATAGGTTATAATACAGTATGGATAGGTTTTAATACAGTATGGATAGGTTTTATACAGTATGGACAGTTTTATGGATGGATATGTTTATACAGTATGGATAGGTTATAATACAGTATGGATATACAGGTAGGTTATAATACAGTATGGATAGGTTATTTTAATACAGTATGGATATGTTATACAGTATGGACGTAGGTTATAATACAGTATGGATATTTTTTAATACAGTATGGATATGTTATACAGTATGTAGGTTATAATACAGTATGGATAGTTTTTAATACAGTATGTATGTAATATGTAGGTTATAATACAGTATGGATAGGTTATAATACAGTATGGATATGTTATACAGTATAGGTTATAATACAGTATGGATAGGTTTTAATACAGTATGGATATGTTATACAGTAATACAGTATGGATATGTTATACAGGTTATAATACAGTATGGATAGGTTATGGAATACAGTATGGATATGTTATACAGTACGTAGGTTATAATACAGTATGGATATGTTATAATACAGTATGGATAGGTTATATGTTATACAGTATGTAGGTTATAATACAGTATGGATAGGTTATAATACAGTATGGATATGTTATACAGTACGTAGGTTATAATACAGTATGGATAGGTTTTAATACAGTATGGATATGTTATACAGTATGTAGGTTATAATACAGTATGGATAGGTTTTAATACAGTATGGATATGTTATACAGTTATAATACAGTATGGATAGCGTAGGTTATAATACAGTATGGATAGGTTATAATAGTAGTACAGTATGGATAGGTTATAATACAGTATGGATATGTTATACAGTACGTAGGTTATAATACAGTATGTATGTTATAATACAGTATGGATAGGTTTATAATACAGTATAATACAGTATGGATAGGTTTAATACAGTGGATATGTTATACAGTACGTAGGTTATAATACAGTATGGATAGGTTATAATACAGTATGGTTAGGTTAATACAGTATGGATAGGTTTAATACAGTATGGATATGTTATATGTAGGTTATAATACAGTATGGATAGGTACAGTATGGATATGGTTATAATACAGTATGTTATGGATATAGGTTTAATACAGTATGGATAGGTTATAATACAGTATGGTATGTTATACAGTATGTAGGTTATAATACAGTATGGATATGGATTACAGTAATACAGTATGGATATGTTATAATACAGTATGGATAGGTTATAATACAGTATGGATAGGTTTTAATACAGTATGGATATGTTATACAGTACGTAGGTTATACAGTACGTAGGTTATAATACAGTATGGATAGGTTATAATACAGTATGGATATGTTATACAGTATGGATATGTTATACAGTACGTAGGTTATAATACAGTATGGATAGGTTTTAATACAGTATGGATATGATAGTACGTAGGTTATAATACAGTATGGATAGGTTATAATACAGTATGGATAGGTTTTAATACAGTATGGATATGTTATACAGTATGTAGGTTATAATACAGTATGGATAGGTTATAATACAGTATGGATATGTTATACAGTATGTAGGTTATAATACAGTATGGATAGGTTATAATACAGTATGTATGTTATAATACAGTATGGATATGTTATACAGTACGTAGGTTATAATACAGTATGGATAGGTTATAATACAGTATGGATATGTTATACAGTATGTAGGTTATAATACAGTATGGATAGGTTTTTAATACAGTATGGATATGTTATATGTTATAATACAGTATGGATAGGTTATAATACAGTATGGATATGTTATAATACAGTGGATGGATATGTTATAATACAGTATGGATATGTTATACAGTACGTAGGTTATAATACAGTATGGATAGGTTATAATACAGTATGTATGTTATAATACAGTATGGGTATGTTATAACACAGTATGTAGGTTATAATAAAGTGTGAGTATGTTATAATACAATATGTAGGATATGTTGTTTAGCAGTTTTTGTTTTTTCTTTAAGAAAAAAACAAAACACAAAAATATAAATAGAACAAAAATATAAACACTTTACTAATGATTACATTCAAAACTAAAACATTTTTGAGGGAAATGTACAAAATGTGAACAGCTGTTGTCAAACAGACTCTGATGTGTGTGTTTCATACGCCGATGTGCAGGGGCTCCAACTCCAGCTTTGGGGTTCAACCTTCAGACTGGAGGTGAATTTCTGAGCTTGTGATTAATGCTCTAAAAATAGACATCATGTGAAGTTAATATCCTGCTGTCTCCTGAATCCACGATGAAGAACATCTCTGTGTCAGAATGGTAGCAGTATATGATCTCAGACTAATATGGTAATGTTGGGTTGTGTGATACGGGACTGTACATATATGACTTCATAGGTGTTATGGTGGGGTAGAGGGGTGGAGGGGGTCGTGGAGGGATGGAGAGGTGGAGGAGACAGGAGACAGTGCTGCTCTCTGGTCCTACTGCTGTGTCACCATGGTGCTGGGAGGATGTAGTAATAGAGCTGGTTTACCAGGACCCCAGGAAGAGACGGAGCAAAGGCAAGCAATGGACGGAGAGAATGTAGGAGAGAATGAGAGGAAAAGAGAGAGGAGAAGAGAAAGAGAAGAGAGAGGAGAAGAGAATGGAAGAAAATGGGAGAAGGAACTGGGCCAAGTGACTGAGGGACATCTGGTTTGGTGGTGTGTGTGTGTGCCCACATGTACACATTTTTGTGAAGGGCAAATCTCCCATTATTACAGCACAGTGTTCAAGGCTGTAATTAGGTGGGGAAAGGCTGTATTGGCCCGAGCAAGAGATCAGAGGGCTTGTGTTGGACTGCTGTCTCTCTCTCTCTTTCTCTCTCTCTTATTCCTTTTCTCTCCCTCTCTTATTCCCACTCTCTCTCCCCCTCTTTCTCTTGTTCCCTCTCTCTCTCTGTCCTCCTCTCTTTCTCTCTTCTCTTATTTCCTCTCTCTCTTTCATTCCCTTTCTCATCACCCCCCACCCCCCACTCGTTCCCTCTTAACGTCTCGTGCACGGTGACAGTGGCTCTCTGCACACCCTGCACAAGGACAAACACAGGCTGCCAGGTCTAGCTGATGGATGATGTGTATGTGTGTGTGTGTGTGTGTGCAGGCTGCCAGGTCTAGCTCATGGATGATCTGGTGTTCACTTGGCTTTATTTTTGTGGACATGCTGTCTCACGTGGATGTGCTGTGAAACGTAAGCACACGATCTCACGTGAACATGCCATCACATGTGGCTTCCTTCACACAGTGCATGAAAGAGAGCTATGCAGAAGCACCTTCAGGTAGAACTGTCTTCACCTCTGAATAATCCTTCCTCAGCGGAACAGGAGGAACAAAAACACCTGCTTGCAAACACCTGCTTTCAGAGTCTCATGCTCATCTTTCTTTTCAGGTTTTTCTCTCTTCCTCTCCTCCTATCTCTCTCTCTCTTTCTCTCTCTCTCTTTTCTCTTTCCTGGTAAACTGGGCTCTAGAATGTGTATATCTTGCTCTTGATCATACTGAAGTGCAGCATTGAGTCAGCACTGCGAAGACCACCTACATAGAACAAACAAAAGTAGAACCCGTGACAGGCACACGTAGAACCCGTGATAAGCACACGTAGAACCCGTGATAGGCACACATAGAACCCGTGATAGGCACACATAGAACCTGTGATAGGCACACATAGAACCCGTGATAGGCACACATAGAACCTGTGATAGGCACACATAGAAGCTGTGATAGGCACACATAGAACCCGTGATAGGCACACATAGAACCCGTGATAGGCACACGTAGAACCCGTGATAGGCACACATAGAACCCGTGATAGGCACACATAGAACCTGTGATAGGCACACACAGAAGCTGTGATAGGCACACATAGAACCTGTGACTGGCTCACATAGAAGCTGTGATAGGCACACATAGAAGCTGTGATAGGCACACACAGAAGCTGTGATTGGTGCATACAGAAGCTGTGATAGGCACACACAGAAGCTGTGATAGGCACACATAGAAGCTGTGATAGGCACACATAGAAGCTGTGATAGGCACACACAGAAGCTGTGATAGGCACACGCAGAAGCTGTGATAGGCACACATAGAAGCTGTGATTGGTGCATACAGAAGCTGTGATTGGTGCATACACTGGAGTTACAGCTATGCTCCAACAGCAGTATGCTCTGTACATTTGGTCACATTACATCTGCAGGACTCAGGTCACAGCGCTCAATGTCTGTAGGACTCTGGTCACAACGCTATAGTGCTCTGTGCTAGTGCAGCTGTGCTACAGTCACGTATTTTGCCTGTAACTATTCTGATCTGTCTGCTTGGGACTGCAGTGATTATAGTGTACTTTCTGCTCAGAAATGAACAAACCAGACTTTATGTGCATATCTAAATGTCTGAAAGTTTCACAGACCTTGTCCTGCTATTGCTCCTGATAATGATCCTGGTATTGATCCTGGTCCTGATCCTGGTGATGATCCTGCTCCTGGTCCTGTTCCTGGTCCTGGTCCTGCTCCTGGTCTTATTCATGGTCCCTGTGGTCTTCTGCTATCAGCTGCAGCTCAGAGACAGGCATCTTGACCACCTCCATAGAGAGGCTCAAAATAGCAGCTGCTGAGAACCTTAATGACTGTCAGGGGTCACTATGAGAACTATGAGGACTGGTGTGTGTGCGTGTGTGTGTGTGTGTGTGTGTATGTGTCTGTGTGTAGGGCTGAGTATCGTTTGAAAATGTTTGATTCTGATATGATTCTTTCAATTCGATACCAATACCCAAACGTTATTCTTTTCGATACCTTCTTCTGACAGAAAATACAGAAAATGACTAATTATTCACACAATGTTTTTAACATTAGTAAGCCAACATTAGTAATCTCCATCTCACACTGTCACACTAACCCTAGATGCCTGTACACACATAAACTTGCATGCAAGGTCTGACAACATCGGCAGCAATTCTTTCTTTTCCCACCACCAAGCTACAGGATTACTTATAGTCAGCAGCGACGGCATGTCTTTATAGTTCTGGATCTCTTATTTCACCCGTTCTCTGAGTGAGGAGACTTCACTGGTCTGGTTTGTGATTGTATGGTACTCCTCTGCTAACAGCTCCTGTAAAGCAGACAGATTGGGCCTTTTCGAGTCAAGGAACACCTAAAATATTTTTTAAAAGCATCACAAAATGCTTTAGCACGGGAGTCAACTCAGGTAACTGTGTTCAGCACTAGAAACATTAGGTATTATTGTAGTATTGAATACTACAGACTTCAATGATAAACATAATGGATATTGTGTAGACTAAGGGTAGACTAGATAAAGGACAAGCACGTTATCGTTATAGATATGCTGTAAAGGGATAACACTAAATTTGGCTGCTGCTCTGTGGCGTTCTTCTCGACTGACATCCTTAGCTAATCTACTGTTGTGTAAGGGGTTGTTTCCTCATGGGCAACTGCATTAGCTCAGGTGAGATTGGTAGAACTGACCCTAACACTTTAAAAGCCTTCACCTACAAAATCAAAACGACATACAAATGGATAATAGGGCTCATTTTATAAAGCTACGTCACATGAATTATAACGGCATTACAGCTATGTTCATAGTGCTAGCTAGATAATACGTTCTAGTTTTGTGCTATCGCTAGCTGAATTCTAACTGGCTTTCAATGTTTATATACGGCATAGTATCAAGGGTTAGTTTGCTCTGGCAAAGGAAAAGATATACAGCAAACTTTTAACTCACCTGGTTATGTTTTTTTTGCTGGAAACTCTTGCATCTGCATTTGGCTGTAAAATATTTCTCCAAGATTCTTCCAAATCTGGTGGCAGCATAGTGCTAACTAGGTAGCTAACTCTGTGCTCTGTGTTTAGTTATGTATATGTTTTGTTAGCTAACTAGCTATCTAAGTCGGTGCTTCTAATTTGTTGGTGTCTTTTTGGAATCAAATTTCACACATGCCCCTCCCCTCCCTCTGATGGGCACACATGCCCCTCCCCTCCCTCTGATGGGCACACATGCCCCTCCCCTCCCTCTGTTGGGCACACAGCATCTCATCCTGCAAATCCTGGATACTGTGTTCTGGGTGTGTGTGTTAGATGCTGTGTGGGTGTGTCTAACATGCTGGTTCTGAGCTGAGATGCTTTTTCAAGGAAGCCTGCAGGCTCCACTAAACAACACACCTCTTTACCATCCCAACTTTGTGTCACTATGGAGTGAATATGGTGTCATTTGTGTGTGTGATTTGTTTGGTGTGCTGTACCACCACCCTCTCCCAGCTAGCACCACTGGATCCACTGGATCCTGCTGCTGTCACAATACTAGATCACACCACTTTTACTCCACTGGATCACGCCACTGTTACTATACTGGATCACACCACTGCCTCACTTTCTTAATAAGCATCACACTAAAACAATGTCTACCCTCTCACCAGACACCTTCACTCCACACACACTCATACACATACACTCCACAGCCGTTGTCTATGTGCTCAGCCTCAAATAACTCTGTTTATAATATTATAATTGTTATAATAATAAAGCAGGAGAAGCCAGGAGTCTTTCTCAAAATGTAATCTCTAAGTAAGGGCTTATTATTCCCATATGAAGGCTCCAGCATTCTTCACACACAAACACACGTGCATACAAACAATGACTGTAAGATAAGTTGAGTGAAGCTTTGTCTTTATTTTGGAAGGTTCCAGGTTGAATGAAGGAATGTTCAAATTATATAGATATTCAAGATACCCAAGGTCGCTTTACAATTTTAACACTAGTGCCAGAGCACCATCTACCACTGGGCACACAAGCACACACACATTCATGCACAGACACTCAGACAACTGTTTTTATTGGATATGAAGAGACACAGTCACACACTCAAGGAGAATTTGTCAGGGACAGCCAATTTACCTAACCTCCATGTTTTTGGACTGTGGGAGGAAACCGGAGACCCTGGAGGAAACCCACGCAGACACGGGGAGAACATGGAAACTCCACTCAGATAGGGACTTGAACCCAAGACCCCAGTGCTGAGAGGCAAATGTTCTAACCACCAAGCCTAGGTGAAGGGATACAGGTGTGTGATGTTCTTGTGAGGTGAAGCGGTCCACCTGCTCATCATACGCTAGTCACAACCCGTCAGTGTTTTAGGCAGATGCTGGAGGTGCTGGAGTCCTGCACACATGGTGTTGAACACATATACCAGTAGAAAGGCCCACTGGGAACCAAACAAGTATGAGGACAACAGTAGAGGAGCCCCATAGTGAACCAGTGACTCTGTCCTCATAATGGTCGGCTAGGTTCTTTCTCTCTGGTGGGTTTTATAGTGACTGTATCACAAGCTAGTTCAGGGTGATTAATGGGGAACCTACATAGCTTTGCATTAAATATTATGCAATTCACTTCTTTTAATTTGCCAAATAAGGTGTGTGTTTGTCTGCTGGTATAGTATGTGTGGTCTCGTCTGAACAAAGAGACTGTAAGACCGGCAGGGGGAGAGAGTGAGATTGTGAAGGAAAGTTAAAGAGCAGAGTGAAAGAGAAAGGAAGAGAGCGATTGAGCAAGCATGAGCTGCAGGGTAATATGGCTATGTCCTGGTGTTCTTTTGGCCCAGAGCCATGATGTATGACGCAGTGCAGCATCTTCAGGATGTTAATCGTGCAGATTAGCAGTGACTCAGCAGCAACTCATTAGCAGTGACTTATTAGCAGAGACTCATCAGCAGAGAATCATCAGCAGTGACTCATAAGCAACGACTCGTTAGCAGTGACTCATTAGCAGCGACTCGTTTGCAACATTATAAACACACACACGCAAACACATACAGACTCCTGAAACTACAAAACTCCACTCACTGTGTTTCATGAAATGTAACATAAAAGAAAGCCATTTATAGCCATGTAGAGAGAGAGAGAGAGAGAGAGAGAGAGAGAGAGAGAGAGAATCCCTCCTGCAGCTTCACTTCCTAATTCAACAGCAGCAAAATGGAGCTGTTATGGCGCTGGCCTGAAGAATAGCATGGTCATACACACTTCTCCACACAGACTTTCGTGAGTGCTGAGCCAACCCACTGCTCAGCTAAGTGTGCGTGTGCAGAGCATTTCTGGGCCTGCACGTTCTGTTTCTCCCACATGCGCTGGCTCTTGGATGGCAGTGTCACTCTGTTCCGTCACGGCTGGCATTGGTGCTGCTGGCTAACGCTAAGGCAAATTAGCTTCTCTGCGAACAAAAGCTCAGCCATGCTTGAAAACCAGGGTACGCCAGAGAGCTAAAAGTATCCTGGTAGTGTACGGGCTGCCTCTGGGTTGTTAGCACGCCTGTTAGCAGAATGCAGGGCATCAGAGCCAAGCTGAACATGGATGCTAACATTGCTAGCAGTGAAGCAGAGAGTCCTGAATGAGGATGAGAAAAAAATATATATAGAGGTGTGTGTGCATGTGTGTGTGTGTGTGTGTGTTGAATGCACCTTCAGTTCGCGTGTAATATCAAACAGCCACTGGCCTGTAAAAACACATCTTACAAACACCACCATGTACATGGAGATTTGGAAACATCACACATCTGTTGGTGTTACCATGGTAAATTTGAACAGTGTTTTTGTAGGTTGTATAGTTGATGTTCGTATTTGTTTTTTTTTTGGTTTCACAATGTTAATGTGCTAAAATGTTAATATGCTAACAGCCTTTTGATGATTTAGCTTTAACACTACAAATATGTATTTGAATTGAAGATTTAATGTTACTTTTCAATAGTCATAAGTAAAATAATTAACAAAATACAAGGGACAGTAAACATAGCCATCATTACCATTATCATTACCATTATCATTACCATTACCATTATCACTACCATTATCACTACCGTTATCATTATCATTACCATTATCATTATCATTACCATTATTAGTACCATTATCATTACCATTATCATCATCAATACCATTACCATTACCATTTTCATTATCATTACCATTATCACGATCATTATCATGATCATTACCATTATCATTATCATTACCATCACCATCACCATTATCATTATTGTTATCATTATCAATACCATTTCCATTATCATTATCATTACCATTATCATTATCATTACAATGAAGGTCTGATCACTGTGTGGAAATTAAGGTCTGATCTCTGTGGAATTGAAGGTTTGATTACTGTGTGGAAATTAAGGTCTGATTACTGTGGAAATTAAGGTCTGATCTCTGTGTGGAATTGAAGATTTGATTACTGTGTGGAAATTAAGGTCTGATCACTGTGTGGAATTGAAGATTTGATTACTGTGTGGAAATTAAGGTCTGATCACTGTGTGGAATTGGACTAGAATTGAAACTAGCAGAACAGTTCCTCTGGGACTCCTGACACATGCCAGAGCAGTAAAGCCAGAGCAGTAACCCTCTTCTTATGCGATAATGTAGTCCCCATCTCAGATTGGCTTATCAAGCTTCATTCTGTTATATTTAACCTATGTGTGTGTGTCACATATGATTTAAATCCAGCAGTAGTGGAGTCTGTAGGCCAGAGTCTAGTTTCAGTTTTAATGGTGGTAATTAAGAACAGTTATTAAGCTGTGGTCATTATAACATTATACCAGCCAAAGAGCATGCCCTGTGCTCTTTGAGACCAGCTGTTCAACTGGTACTGCCAATGTGTTCAGTTGGTTCCGTAGTGATGTGTTCAGTTGGTTCTGTAGTGATGTGTTCAGTTGGTTCTGTAGTGATGTATTCAGTTGGTTCTGTAGTGATGTGTTCAGTTGGTTCCGTAGTGATGTATTCAGTTGGTTCTGTAGTGATGTATTCAGTTGGTTCTGTAGTGATGTGTTCAGTTGGTGCAGTTGTAATGTGTTCAGTTGGTTCTGTAGTGATGTGTTCAGTTGGTTCCGTAGTGATGTATTCAGTTGGTTCTGTAGTGATGTATTCAGTTGGTTCCGTAGTGATGTATTCAGTTGGTTCTGTAGTGATGTGTTCAGTTGGTTCTGTAGTGATGTGTGTAGTTGGTGCAGTTGTAATGTGTTCAGTTGGTTCTGTGGTGTATTCAACTGGTGCCGTGTTGATGGCAGTGTGGCTGTGATGCTGGCCCTGTGAGTTTCTGCGTGTAACGCCAGGGGCGTTGAGGAGTGAAGGGGCGGACACAATCGCTGGGAGGAGCGAGATTTATTAAAGGCCATTCCATAATCAGGGTCGTAAAGGCAAGCATTGGTCAAATTATCAAGGAAATCCAAAACATGAACGTAGCCAACACACAAAGACATTTTCATATCACATCATAAACGGATATAGACAAAAAAGCACGCTATCCCAACAGGCTTTAACAAAGACAATGATCCGTAACACGCTAGACAAAACACATGCTATATATACTTACATATTCAACAAGAAACACCTGAAAATGCTAACAAGGGGAAGGGATACAAATCATGAGGCGGGACAGAGAAACGCACATGGCTAACAAAACAAAACATACATGATTGACAGGTGGAGGAGGGGCTAATCGTAACACTGTGACTTGTTTTGTGTGTTATCATTTGTGTTAACATAGTGCTGGTAGTTGCAATAGTGTTCATTTGATGTTAGTGTTACAATTAACGTTAACACTGTTGTTAGCTGTAGGTTTAGTATGAGTGATGTGATGCAGTTGTGGGTTGGTGGGTCACTGTATTTTTATCGTCATAGCGATATGAACATGCAGAATAACCACATTGCAATGAATAAGAACCCCCCTCACTGGAGTGGACACAGTCCTCTCACTGGAGTGGACACCGTCCCATCACTGCAGTGGACACAGTCCCTGGGAGCAGCATCATGTCTCTGTGCTGTGACGGGTTCTGGTGTAACTGCTCATGCATTTGCTTGAAATGAAAGTGTTCCACAGTGATTTTAAATTACAGAAACAACAGACTGTCACCTTGGTAACGATATACCACCATATTTGTCTGTTATGAAAATAAAATTGCTGCTCATCAGATATACTCTGCTGGCAAAGGCCGGTGGCCGAGAAGCACTGACACTGAAAACAATTGTGCGTGTGAAGAAAAACAAGTCCGACAGACAAAGGACATGCTCATATTTCCATACTTTTATATGTGTGGGGAAAAAAACAAAAAATCATTTTTGAGACGTCTACTCTCTGAGACTGTTCAACTGTTCAAGTTTAAGGGCAGTGGGGGCTGTAATCCCTGCAGTGAAGGGGGCGTGTCCACTGTGACCACTTCAGTCAAGGGGGCGTGCCCACTGTGATCACTGCAATGAAGGGTGTGTGTCCACTGTGATCACTGCGGTGAAGGGGGCGTGTCCACTGTGACCACTGCAATGAAGGATGTGTGTCCACTGTGATCACTGCGGTGAAAGGGGCGTGTCCACTGGGACCACTGCAGTGAAGGGGGCGTGTCCACGGTGATCACTGCAGTGAAGGATGTGTGTCCACTGTGATCACTGCGGTGAAGAGAAGTGTATCCACTGTGACCACTGCAATGAAGGGACGGTGTGTATACAAGAATGAGAATAGTATTAAACAGCCACATGGGTCACATGCATGCACACAAATACAAATGTATATGTGTACACACACACATACATATGAATGGACATGTGTACATACACACACACATACTGTACACGAGCCCACTACACACACACCGGTCCTTGTGCTCCTTGCAAAGGATGAAGGACTGATTACATAGTCTCTTCATAGAGATACACATAACTAAAATGATACAGTGAGCCATGTTTCTCACATGGAGTGTCGCAATATCAACAACAACAACAACAACACTCTATAGACGTCTGCACAATCTCTCCCCGAGCTTCTCTTTCTCTTTTCTACTTCATTTTGCTCTTTTCATGTTTTCATGTTTTCTTTTTTTCTCATGGTCTCTGCTCTCATTCCTCCTGTCCTGCTCTGGTCTGACACTGATAGGGTCCTTATGGTTGTTCAGATTTTCTCTCCTGAACAAAAGCGTTTGTGTGTAATTACAGCTATGTGATTAGCAAGCATCCCTTCCCATTCAGAAATGTGTTTGTGTTGGTGAAAATGTGTTTGTGTGTGGGTAGGTGTATGTGTGTGTGAGAGTCTATATGTGTGTGTGAGTGAGTGTGTGTATATGTGTGTGTGAGCGTGTATGTGTGCTTGTGTGTGTGTGTATGTGTGTGTGTGTTGTGTAAAGGAAACTGAGGACTGGTGTGTGTTTGTGTTTGTTTGATGGGGTAACTGAGGACTTGTGTGTGTTTGTGTATGTGTGTTGGGGAAACTGAGGACTCATGTGTTTATTGGGAAAATGAGGACTCGTGTCTGCCCTGTGTAGCTGAATGGCAGGCACATGTACAGGGCCTCTAGTGCATCTACCGTCTGTCTGCACTTGCATAAACAGCAGATGATTTAATAGATGTAGCGTCTTGCTGGAGTGTGAGTGTTTGTGTGTGTTCGTTCAGGAATGTCACAGTTGGCTCTACTTCCAATAAAAAAAGAGTGGCTGTGGGTGCAACTGTGTGTGTGTGTTGGGGGGGTGGGGGGCAATGAGGACTTGTGTGTGGTGGGGAAACTGAGGACTCGTGTCTGCCCTGTGTAGCTGAATGGCAGGCACATGTACAGGGCCTCTAGTGCATCTACCGTCTGTCTGCACTTGCATAAACAGCAGATGATTTAATAGACGTAGCTTCCTGCTGGAGTGTGTGTGTGTGTGTGTGTGTGTTTAGAAAAGAGTGGCTACGGCTGTAGTTGCACATGGGTGTGTGTGTGTTTAGAAAATCGTGGCTATGGCTGTAGAAACACATGGGTGGGTGGGTGCTCGTCACTCTTCATTTCTCGTTCATTTTAAATTCTTTGTTTGCTGCTTCCATTGTTTTCCTGCTCATTTGCCTTTTACTCACAGAAAACTGTTAGTAAAAATCCACAGTAAAAATGTTATAATTTTTGTATGCAAAAATAAAAAATTAAATGCTTTCTCTGGTCATCTCCTCTCTTTCTTTAACTCTGTCTCTCCTCTTGCTCTAACCCTCTTTCTTTCTCTGAACCTCTGTCGTTGTCTCTTTGCTGTTCCATTTCTCTGCTTGCCATATCCAATATTACTCATTTTCTTTTTACTTAGAGAAAAAGTCATTTAAAAATCCGCAGTAAAGATGGAATTTAAAACTAACCCCACAAAAATGTAAATTTCTTTCTTAGTCATCTCCTTCTATCTCATTCTTTCTCTCTTATCATATACACATTTTCCATGTGTACATTTTTGTGTTGGTGATACATATTTGAGGTGGGTGTAGCTACTGTAGACTGGAATGTCATGGATATTCAAGATGAAGGTGGTTTACACCAATCAGGTTGAGATTTGAGTGATATTAGGCAGGGTTGTCCTTTATCTGGTGGGATTAGACAGGGTTGACCTTTAACTATGGTATAAGGCCAGGTTGTCCTTTATCTAGTGAGATTATACAGGATTACTTTTTATCTGGTTGGATTAGGTATGATTACCCTTTATCTGGTGGGATTAGGCTGGGGTATCCTTATTCTGGTGGTATTAGGCAGGGTTGCTCTTTATCTGGTGGGAATAGGCAGGGTTGCCCTTCGTTTTGTTGATTGGGATAGAGTGAGGTGGGGTGGGGTAGATTAGGATAGGGATAGGGTGGATTAGGGGTAGGGCTGTTGTCTTTGTTAACTGAGTGGGTTTTGTTCTTAGGTACCCCTTCGTCCTTAGGTTTAAATTCCAGATGTTTAATGTCCTTACTCTAACCCTTAAAGACACGAGGAGCATCTGGAAAAAAAATGAGGGGTCATGGGACTAGGACTGGGATTAGGGTCAGGGTCGCCGCATGTCCATGTCCATGGGTACTAGGGTTAGGGTCGCCGCATGTCCAGGGGAGATGTGGGTATGTGGTTCCTGTACCAGGGGGAGAGGGGAGGGGAGATGTGGGTATGTGGTTCCTGTACCAGGGGGAGAGGGGAGGGGAGATGTGGGTATGTGGTTCCTGTGCCAGGGGGAGAGGGGAGGGGAGATGTGGGTATGTGGTTCCTGTGCCAGGGGGAGAGGGGAGGGGAGTTGTGGGTATGTGGTTCCTGTGCCAGGGGGAGAGGGGAGGAAGAGGGGGTTGTGTTTCCAGTTCCAGTCTCGCTTCCTCTCTCTGCCAGTGCGACTAACTGTCCTCCCAGACTCACTCCCAGCCACACCCCACACTCACTCTCTCCCTCCCTCTCTTATTAGCCCTCATGCTCATGTTCTGTCATTCTTCATCCATCCCCCTATCCCACATCATTTTCTCTGTGCTTCTCTCTCTCTCTCTCTGTGTCTCTCTCAGTCTCTGTCGCTCTCTGTCTATCTCTCTGTCTCTGTCTGTCTCTCTCTGTGTCTGTCTGTCTGTCTCTGTCTGTCTCTCTTTCTCTCTGTGTGTCTGTCTCTCTGTGTCTGTCTGTCTCTCTCTCTCTCTCTTTCTCCATAACCCACTTTTAAAGCAAGGCTGCCCTGCTCCTCCCCTCCTTCATCTGACATACTTACACCACACACTCACTACTACACTATGGCTTTGTTTTGTGTGTGTGTGTGATTGTGTTGGTGTGTATGTATGATTGTATGTATGTATGTAGTGACACCCACCCCACACCCTCTTGCCTTCTCCCCCCCACACATACACCCTCTTGCCTTCTCCCCCCCACACACACATTCCCCAACTCATACACACACTTGCCTTCTCCCCCACACACACACATTCCCCAACTCATACACACACTTGCCTTCTCCCCCCCACACACACACATTTCCCCAACTCATACACACACTTGCTCTCTATCTTGCAGATTCAAAGCAGCTTTATTGTCATGACTGTAATTACAACAATATTGCCAAAGCATTAGAACCATAGCAACAGGAAATGACAATAAAATAAAAGCAACAATAATTACAAAATTGACAACTATCTCTTCTTCTCATACACACACACACCCTGTCTCTCTTTCATACACACACACCCACACACTCTTTTTATCTCTCTCACACACACACACACAGACACCATCTTCACTCCCCAAGTTAGGGTTAGCATGAATACACGTCTTTACCTGCATCTCAAACACACATCTTCCTCTCCTCATCCTTCCTCTCTACCCCCATCTCATGGCTACAATAAGGAGATGCTGCCACAAACTTTAGCATGAATTACCCTACAATCACAAATACATGCACACACACACACACACACACACAGGCTGGAGGAATTAATTGTGGGTGTCATGTTTGACCTCCTAGGGTATCAGGAGATGCTCCAAGTGGCAGGAATTCAGTCCCCCTCCATATGGGGCAGAGGCAGAGGAATCCCAAACCTCACCTGCACTCATCCTCAGACCATCCTCATCCTCACCTGCACTCATGCTCACACTGTCCTCATGCTCACACCATCCTCATCCTCACCTGCACTCATCCTCTCACCCTGAGTACTTGCAGCACTGCTCTGATTATGGTAGCACTGCTCTGATTAGTGGTAGCACTGCTCTGATTAGTGGTCCTACTGCTCTAATTATGGTAGCACTGCTCTGATTATGGTAGTACTGCTCTGATTATGGTAGCACTGCTCTGATTACTGCTCTGATTAGTGGTAGCACTGCTCTGATTAGTGGTAGCACTGCTCTGATTAGTGGTAGCACTGCTCTGATTAGTGGTCGTACTGCTCTAATTATGGGTGGTAGCACTGCTCTGATTAGTGGTAGCACTGCTCTGATTAGTGGTAGCACTGCTCTGATTATGGTAGCACTGCTCTGATTAGTGGTCATACTGCTCTGATTAGTGGTAGCACTGCTCTGATTAGTGGTCATACTGCTCTGATTAGTGGTCGTACTGCTCTGATTATGGTAGCACTGCTCTGATTAGTGGTAGTACTGCTCTGATTATGGTAGCACTGCTCTGATTAGTGGTCATACTGCTCTGATTAGTGGTAGCACTGCTCTGATTATGGTAGCACTGCTCTGATTATGGTAGCACTGCTCTGATTAGTGGTCATACTGCTCTGATTGATTATGGTAGCACTGCTCTGATTATGGTAGCACTGCTCTGATTAGTGGTCATACTGCTCTGATTAGTGGTAGCACTGCTCTGATTAGTGGTAGCACTGCTCTGATTATGGTAGCACTGCTCTGATTATGGTAGCACTGCTCTGATTAGTGGTCGTACTGCTCTGATTATGGTAGCACTGCTCTGATTATGGTAGCACTGCTCTGATTAGTGGTAGCACTGCTCTGATTATGGTAGCACTGATCTGATTAGTGGTCGTACTGCTCTGATTATGGTAGCACTGCTCTGATTATGGTAGCACTGATCTGATTAGTGGTCGTACTGCTCTGATTATGGTAGCACTGCTCTGATTAGTGGTCATACTGCTCTGATTATGGTAGCACTGCTCTGATTATGGTAGCACTGCTCTGATTAGTGGTAGCACTGCTCTGATTAGTGGTCATACTGCTCTGATTAGTGGTAGCACTGCTCTGATTAATGGTAGCACTGCTCTGATTAGTGGTAGCACTGCTCTGATTAGTGGTAGCACTGCTCTGATTAGTGGTAGCACTGCTCTGATTAGTGGTAGCACTGCTCTGATTATGGTAGCACTGCTCTGATTAGTGGTAGCACTGCTCTGATTAGTGGTAGCACTGCTCTGATTATGGTAGCACTGCTCTGATTAGTGGTAGCACTGCTCTGATTATGGTAGCACTGCTCTGATTATGGTAGCACTGCTCTGATTATGGTAGCACTGCTCTGATTTGGTAGCACTGTAGCACTGATCTGATTAGCACTGGTGGTCGTACTGCTCTGATTATGGTAGCACTGCTCTGATTAGTGGTCATACTGCTCTGATTATGGTAGCACTGCTCTGATTATGGTAGCACTGCTCTGATTAGTGGTAGCACTGCTCTGATTAGTGGTCATACTGCTCTGATTAGTGGTCATACTGCTCTGATTAGTGGTCATACTGCTCTGATTAGTGGTAGCACTGCTCTGATTATGGTAGCACTGCTCTGATTATGGTAGCACTGCTCTGATTATGGTAGTACTGCTCTGATTAGTGGTAGCACTGCTCTGATCAGGTGTTTACTCGCCTATGCCTTTTCTCTTTTCGAGTGTTTTCTCATGCGCCATTCCTGGCCTATCTCAAGTTTTCCATTTACTGTTTGCTTCCTATCTTTTTGTTGTTTATTATATAGATTATTTCTTTTTGGTTACTTACCTTATTCGCCACGTTGACCGTGTCCGTGTGCTCTCTTATGTTCTCGTTATACTTACCTCCACGTAGAGTTTTGCTCCGTGTCTTTTGTTTACTATTTTTCATTTCTTATTTTTACATTTTATTTTCTCGACTTTTCCCGCACTATTTTGGCGGAGGCCTTAGTTCACTGCTGTCGCTATTGCCCCTGTATCCGTTCTTAAAAACCCGGGTGATCAGTCCTCCCGACTGAGCCACCCTTACAGAACAATCCAGCCAAACATGGATCCAGCAATAGCTCAAGCCTTCGTGGAAGTAAAGAACATCCTGACTGTTCAAGGGCAGACTGTGGGCAGGCATGAGCAAACCTTACAGCAGATCTTAGGACAGCTCCATGCCGCCCCAGCTGCTGCCCAACCCTCCAACTCAGTCAGTTCGCCTCCTAGCCCTTCATCGTCCCATGCGGTGCCTGAACCCTTTCTACCGTCCCCGGCCCGTTTCAATGGTGATGCGGACGAATGTAGGGGGTTCTTATTACAATGCTCACTCATATTTGAGCAACAACCCTCACGGTTTCCCTCAGAGAGATCTAAGGTAGCTTATGCTATGACATTGCTCGCTGGCAAATTCTCGGAATTAGATTACTCCGAATTCGTCAGGGCCGCCAGTCAGTAGCAGATTACTCCCTGAATTTTCGTACCCTGGCAGCGGAGTGTGATTGGGGAGAGGAAGCTCTGGGAAGCATTTATTACGAAGGGCTCAACGAAGAGCTCAAAGATGAGCTATCATTTAAAGAACCTCCCTCTGTATTAGATGATCTGATCGATCTCACGGTCCAAATGGATAATAGACTACGCGAGCGTAAGAAGTCACGTCGTTTGCCCACTAAAACACCTCTCGATCCCTCTGCACGGTTCGACGCCTCTGCCTCTGACGACAACTCTGTTCAGCCTATGCAGCTGGGGCACACTCAGTTGTCCAGGCTCGAGCGACGGGTTCGTATTCGAGAGGGTCGTTGTATTTATTGTGGGGCCAAGGACCACGAACTTTCCGCATGCCCTATTTTGCAGGAAAAAGAGCAGGCTCGTCGTTGAATGGAGTAGCTCCGACGGGCCGCAACATCCACTCCCCCGCACTAGGATTAACCCCGCATGTAGTTGTCTCTTGGAAGGATTCTCCTGAACATAGATTATTGGCCTTAGTGGATTCCGGAGCTGCAGGTAACTTTATTGACGCCTCCATAGTGTCCTCACTTAAGATACCGCTAGTTCCCCTCGACAACCCCTTTCGGTCGCTGCGGTCGACGGCAGGCTACTTACCTCGGGAAGTGTTCTCATCAAACCGTTCGAATAGGTAGCCATCGCGAATTACTCGCTCCTTATGTCATCGACGCGCCTAATTTGCAGTTGATTCTGGGTTTTCCCTGGCTTCAAACGACATAACCCCGAGATAGATTGGCTAAATTTGTCTATTAGAAATTGGGGAAAATGCTGTGAGCAGTCATGTCTCAAAACGCAATCCGATGCTGAGTCGGATGGGCATCTCGAGACGTTTGATCTCGAGACGTTCCTGAAGCTTACCACGATTTAAAAGAGGTTTTCAGTAAACGTAGAGCCGGTTGTTTACCTCCGCACAGGGCGTACGATATTGCCATTGACCTGCTCCCGGGTACTACACCTCCCCGTGGGAGGTTATTCTCGTTGGCTCGCCCTGAAAGAAAAGCGATGGACGATTATATTCGAAAAGCGCTTGCTGCTGGATTTATTAGACCCTCTACCTCTCCCGCTGGCGCAGGATTTTTTTTCGTTGGTAAAAAGACGGTGGGTTGCGTCCCTGCATTGACTACAGGGGATTGAATAAAATCACGGTCAAGGACCGTCACCCTCTCCCTCTCATGTCTACCGCTTTTGAGGCTTTACAAGGTGCCACGGTTTTCACGAAACTGGATTTACGCAGTGCGTATAATCTGATACGGGTACGAGAGGGGGACGAGTGGAAAACCGCTTTCATTACACCTTCGGGACACTACGAATATTTAGTGATGCCGTTTGGTCTCATGAATGCTCCTGCGGTTTTCCAGCGGTATGCGTTAATGAGGTGTTGAGAGGCTTTGGATGATTACGCCTTTGTTTATTTAGATGACATCCTCATTTACAGTCGCTCTCTCCCCGATCATGTTCGTCATGTGCGGCGGGTTCTCCAACTCCTTTTAGAACACCACCTTTACGCCAAACTCGAGAAGTCTATGTTTCATGCTCGTGAGGTGACATTCCTTGGTTTTGTGGTTTCTGCTAACAAGCTGGCTATGGACCCTGCCAAAACCCGGCGGTGGAGCAATGGCCTACCCCTACCTCTGTGCGTCTTACGCTTAACGTTTCCTGGGATTTGCCAATTTTTATCGGCGATTCATTAAGGGGTTTAGTACATTGGCTGCTCCGCTGTCTGCTATCACCAGCAAGAAAGCGGGTAAGTTCATGTGGACCGCCGCAGCTCAAACCGCTGTTCGAGGAGCTAAAAAATCGTTTTGTTTCGCCCCTATTCTGCGTGTACCTGATTCGGACTTACCTTTTGTGGTCGAGACTGATGCCTCTGATATGGGGGGTTGGGGCTGTTTTGTCTCAACGGACTGGTGATCCCCTCGGTTACATCCGCGCGCGTATTTCTCTCACCGCTTTACCCCACAGAGAGTAGGTATGATGTTGGCGATAAAGAACTGTTGGCCGTAAAACTAGCCATTGAAGAGTGGCGCCAGTGGCTCGAGGGAGCTAGGCATCCTTTTGTTGTCTGGACGGACCACAAAAATCTCGCTTACCTGCAACAAACGAAGCGTTTAAACTCCAGGCAAGCCCGGTGGGCTATGTTCTTCGCTCGGTTCGATTTCACGCTGTCATATCGTCCTGGTTCAAAGAACACTAAGCCCGATGCGCTGTCAAGACAATGGGAGCCTAGTACGGTTCTCGCTCCTCTCGAGACCGTCCTCCCTCCCCGAGATAATTGTCGCCCGGTTCAGTGGGAAATAGAGGCCGAGGTTAAACAGGCGCCGTGGACCGAACCCGACCCTGGGGGGTGCCCTCCTGATTGCCTTTATGTTCCCTCTGCCGTTCGGGGTAAGGTTTTAGACTGGGGACACTCGACGCGCTTTGTAGCGCATCCGGGTTCTAGACGCACACTCGAGTTTATAAGACGCCGGTTCTGGTGGCCTCGCATGGATCAGGAAGTTCGGGATTTCGCCTCTAAGTGTGAAGTGTGCGCCCGAGGCAAGGTGCCTCGCTCCAAGCCAGCGCGTCTCCTTCTCCCCTTCCTGTCCCGTCTAGGCCCTGGTCCCACGTGTCCTTGGATTTTGTTACTGGTTTGCCGTCGTCCAAAGGGTTAACTACTATCCTGGTTATTGTTGATCGCTTCTCTAAGTTCAGCAAATTCATCGGGTTAGCCAAACTTCCTACGGCTCGGGAGACCGCGTCATTGCTCCTTGAGCATGTTGTACGAAACTACGGGTTCCCCAAAGATGTGGTGTCTGATCGTGGACCTCAGTTCTCGAGTCGGTTCTGGACTGTTTTCCTGGACCTGCTCGGTGCTAATGCCATTCTGTCGTCCGGCTTCCATCCCCAATCTAACGGGCAAACTGAGAGAGTCAACCAGGACTTAGAGCAGACGTTGAGGTGTCTAGCGTCCTCTAACCCGTCTTCCTGGGCCGACCATCTGGTTTGGGCTGAATACGCCCACAACACGCTTTGGCACTCGTCCTTAGGGATGTCCCCGTTTGAATGCCTTTTTGGCTTTCCTCCTCCGTTGTTCGCGGACCAAGAGTCGCCGGCGGTCGTTCCCAGCGCGGCTGCTCAAGTCCGGAGGTGCCGTAAGGCTTGGTCACGTGCACGTCGCGCATTGCTAAAGGCCTCCGACGGTCATCGCCGCAGTGCTGACAAGCACCGTCTGCCCGCCCTTTCATTTCGGCCCGGTCAGCGTGTGTGGTTGTCTGCTAAAGACCTCCCTGTTCGTGGGGGGAACCAAGAAGTTAGCACCTCGCTTTTTGGGTCCGTTTAAGGTCACTCGTCGGATTAATGCGGTTGCTTACCGGCTTATTTTGCCCCCTTCTATGCGACTTCACCCTGTCTTCCATGTTTCGCGCCTACGGCCGTTTCTTTGTGGTTCGCCGGGAGGTTCCGCCCAACCGGTCCCTCCTGCTCCACGCATCATCGACGGGTCCCCGGCCTATACCGTCCGTCGCCTGATGGACGGCGGCGTGTCGGGGTCGTGAACAATTCCTAGTCGATTGGGAGGGGTATGGTCCTGAGGAACGCTCCTGGGTTCCTGCTGCGCGCATTCTGGACCCGGCCCTTATTGCGGGGTCGCGGTCCTAGACGGGGGGGCTCTGTCAGGGCTGGTCCCAGCGCGACTCCCTCTGTCTCCACCAGAGGGAGTTCGCGAGCACGCATTTCTCGCATTCCTCGTAATCAGCAGTGAGGTGTTGCACCTGTTCTCCCTAGTACTTAGGGGAGACGGTGGCAGCATCTCACTGCTGGATTGTTTGTGTCTTCTCGCATTCAGTCAGCCTCGCTCTCAGGTGTTTACTCGCCTATGCCTTTTCTCTTTTCGAGTGTTTTCTCATGCGCCATTCCTGGCCTATCTCAAGTTTTCCATTTACTGTTTGCTTCCTATCTTTTTGTTGTTTATTATATAGATTATTTCTTTTTGGTTACTTACCTTATTCGCCACGTTGACCGTGTCCGTGTGCTCTCTTATGTTCTCGTTATACTTACCTCCACGTAGAGTTTTGCTCCGTGTCTTTTGTTTACTATTTTTCATTTCTTATTTTTACATTTTATTTTCTCGACTTTTCCCGCACTATTTTGGCGGAGGCCTTAGTTCACTGCTGTCGCTATTGCCCCTGTATCCGTTCTTAAAAACCCGGGTGATCAGTCCTCCCGGACTGAGCCACCCTTACACGTACTGCTCTGATTAGTGGTAGTACTGCTCTGATTATGGTAGTACTGCTCTGATTATGGTAGTACTGCTCTGATTATGGTAGTACTGCTCTGATTAGTGGTAGCACTGCTCTGATTAGTGGTAGCACTGCTCTGATTATGGTAGCACTGCTCTGATTATGGTAGCACTGCTCTGATTAGTGGTAGCACTGCTCTGATTATTGGTAGCACTGCTCTGATTAGTGGTAGCACTGCTCTGATTAGTGGTAGCACTGCTCTGATTATGGTAGCACTGCTCTGATTATGGTAGCACTGCTCTGACTAGTGGCCTCAGCATAGTGAAAAGGCAGTGTTCCTCAAGGTTATATTGGTACATAGCTATAACCCAACTGTGGAAGAGTGTATGTGATTATCAAGGACGTGTGGTATTGCAGGGCTTCAGTAGCAGCTTAGAGGAGATGTTCAGATGGGGTGAGGACTTGTGGCCCACGGGCCAGTACTGAAATTCATACTGTAGGAGAAGCCCAAAGTTCCAAGGTTTCATACGCATTGAAAACACTCTAGACATGGTGGAATGTGTGTGTGCTGTGTTTCTTGTCATTGTCTGGCCTTGTGGTTCTGTGCTGTGGGAATTTAAAGTATCCTTGAATTAGTGGGTGAATGGTAATTATGATCCAAATGCCTTCACTGACCTCATCACACACACACACACACAAATAACTGCTGAATGAATGTCACACAACACAGGAGGGAGTAAAGTTGTCTTTATTGATCGCCAGCGATCACTACAGTAGTGATCAGTAGTCCAGCAGCCCAGGAGCTGTGTGTTCTTCTTCCTGCTGCCTACTTACATCTTATTTTGGGTTTTCTATAGTTTACTGCATTGTACACTCACCGAACACTTAGATTAGATTAAATGCAACTCAGTGCAGATAAACTGAGCATCAGAATGAGGAAGAAAGCAGGGTTAAGCGATGTTGGGCAATGTTGGGCAATGTTGGTCGTGGGGTGGTTGTTGGTGCTGCAGGAACAAACAGCAGACAACAAACAGTACAGCAGAGGCTCACCAACACTGGACAACAGAAGTACAGAAAAATGTTTCCTGTTCTGATGAGTCTTGATTTCTGCTGCGACATTCAGATGAGACGGTCAGATGTTGGTATAAACCACACCCATCCCCCTTTCATTAGGTGAATACAGAGCAGAGACTTTCTGCCTCATTCTCTCTCTCTCTCTCTCTCCTCTCTCTCTCCCACTATCTCCCACTATCTCTCTCCTTCTGTCCTCTTTCACTCTCTCCTTTCTCTCCCTCCCTCTCACCCTGGTTTCCTTCCCCACACACTTCACATGCCTGTCTGTTTCAGGCCTCTGTATGGTGGTTGAGTCTCTTAAGGGGTCATTTTCATACAAATGTCGGATTATAACAAATGGTATCATGCATTTTTATGAGTCGTCATCTGGGATACACAGGGATCTGCTGGGCTATAATATATTAGCTGGTACGTGCTGGTTTTGCTCTGGTGACATGCTTGCACTGGTCCATCCCATGGGGGCGGAGCTGAGCTGGATCCAGCCGCCACTCTTTCCTAAATGCCTCCCCTGATGCTCCCAATTGGGTAAACAAGGAGACTCCAAGTTTATTAAAGCACCATTTCAGGATGGCCATCAAGAACACGACCCTGGCCCTAACCCTGCTTCATTCACCGTAGGTGCAAAGGAATTTAAAGAAAACAGAAGGGGGGCAACAGGTCATCTGAAGCTTGTGATGCTTGTGATTTGGTAGATTCAGAGTGGGAGGGGCCAAGTGTGTTGAACGAGCCAATGTGTGGGAAGGGCTTGTGGGGGAAGGGGCTACTGTGGGGAAGCAGCCTGTGTGTCTCTCCAAAGCAGCTGTTGTGTGTAAGCATGGAAATGACATTGTGTTAAATACTACAACCAATATCCAGCTTTCTTCAACAAATCTGATGGCAATAAGTCAAAAGATAAGATGAATAGAGAGAGCTTTAGATTAAGACAAGAAAAAGAAAACATGGGTGGGGCGGTACAGAGAGAGAGACTGAGTGAAAGAGAGCTAGAACACTTCACGGAGTCTACAAGCAAAATAATATTCAGCATTGGAAGTGTGTACAGTGGAGGAGTGTGTGTACAGTGGAGGAGTGTGTGTACAGTGGAGGAGTGTGTGTACAGTGGGGCGGTATATATGGTGGTGGCATAGGAGTGGTAGTTTAGGGGTATAATATGGTGGTAGTATAGGCTATAGCGGTGGTAGTATAGCCCCAGGCTGAAGCAGATAAGTGTGTGTGTTACATTCTTGTAATATTATATATTTTTATTCTAATTAGAGAACATTTCTGTCAGAATTTAGAGTTTGTAACACTTTCTGAAGATCCTTCAGCTAAGTTCAATCAAACCTGTTATAAACCATGTTTATAACACAAAGCCCCAGAGGTGGCTTGGCTTTGTAATAATTCATTAGCAATAGTCCTGCAGACCTTCCAGTCGTACAGACCCCCTGGTTAAGCCAAGGAAAGCAGGCTTAGCCTTCTCACTCATAACAGCAGAAGTGGGAACTTAAGTCAAGTAGTCAGTAGTCTTCATTAAAATGAATTAACAGATGTCTTTAAAGGACCTGTGACTGTAGAGGGCAGACTGAGAGAGTTCTCTCCCTTATAGTCTTAAAGAACAACACCACACCTCTGATTACAGAACAACACCACACCTCTGATTAAAGGACAGCACCACATCTGTGATATAAAACACCACCACACCTTTGATTAAAGATCAACACCACACCTCTGATTAAAGAACAGCACCTCACCACTGATTAAAGAACAACACATCTGATTATAGAATAACACCACACCTCTGATTAAAGAATAACATCACACCTCTGATTAAAGAACAACACCACACATCTGATTAAAGGACAACACCACACCTCTGATTAAAGATCAACACCACACCTCTGATTAAAGATCAACACCACACATCTGATTAAAGATCAACACCACACCTCTGATTAAAGATCAACACCACATCTCTGATTAAAAAACACCACCACACCTATGATTAAAGAACAATACCACACCTCTGATTAAAGGACAACACACCTCTGATTACAGGACATCGCCACACATCTGATTAAAGGACAACACCACACCTCTGAGTAAAGATCAACACCACACATCTGAGTAAAGATCAACACCACACATCTGATTAAAGGACAACACCACACATCTGATTAAAGGACAACACCACACCTCTGAGTAAAGATCAACACCACACATCTGATTAAAGGACAACACCACACATCTGATTAAAGGACAACACCACACCTCTGATTAAAGATCAACACCACACATCTGATTAAAGGACAACACCACACCTCTGAGTAAAGATCAACACCACACATCTGATTAAAGCAAACAGACTGATGCATTTTTAGTGTGACATTATGTATATTATAATATAAACTACTGCCCAGACGGCTATGGATATGAGTGTGTGTGTATGTATATACACAAGAATTAGAAGAATCTGGGAATGTCTCTGTCTGCATCTCTCATACACCAAAGTGTAATGAAGGAGACGTGTGTGTGTATGTGTATGTGTGTGTGTACTGCATGCTAATCGTAATCACAGTGGGGGTATTGTAGTGTGGCTGGTCTGAACTCTTGCATGGTGGAGACGGTAAATCTCTGATGCTTTGCTCCACTGGTGTGCGATAATCCTGAGTTTGTCAGCATGAACTCTGCCACCCTGGCAGAGGCAGGAGGATGAGGTTACCTCAGTGAGTCCAGGCCGGGTTAATTAAAGTCCAGGGCAGGCGGTAACTCTGGAGATAGCAGGAATTACATTTAATCACATTAGTGGAAAGTAGCCTCTCATGAGCTAGCAGGATTATGCCAGCATGGCAGTGTGTGGCAGGCTGTGTTGAATAATGAGATGATAGAGGATTCGGACAGTGAATGACTCTGGAATAGCGCCATCTGGAGGCTTATTACTTCAGTGTTGGGATTCTGTGTCAGGCTGGTTGGTGATTTAACAGGACACGTGAAACTAATAATCAGGGAGTAGGGAATGACCAGGAGACTCATGGGAAATCTATTACCACTGATCATCTTTATCTTAAACTGCCAATTAGCTGGTAATCACAAGCTAATTTGATAAAGCGGATAATTAAATCCATATGAAAACTGGTATCTCTCATTCCTGGGGAAAAACACTGGCCCATAACCCTAAACTCCAACCCTAACCCTAAACCCTAGCACTATTCCTAACCCCTAACCCTTATCTAATCCATCTTTCCCTCCCCTGCCCTAGCCTTAACCATTCTCTTCCCTAGCACCAAACTTAATCACCCCCCTCCCCCAAAAAATCCCTCTGGGGATTTTTACATTTTGACTAGTGATATTTTACTTGTTCTAGGCTTTTCTACAGCATCTCCACAGGGAGTACAGTGGGCCAGTACACTAACACTGTAAGGGTTTTACTCAGAACCCAAACCCTTAAACTAAATCCTAACCGTATTCATTACCCAAAATCCTAATCCCTAATCCCCAACTGTAACACCTAACCCTAAACCCAAACAAATAATGCCAACCCTAACCGTAAACCTAGAGTGACCCATATGTCCCCACACGTCACATGCGGGGACACAGGGACATCCTCACATACACATCACACAGGGACATGGGGACATTCTCATACACATCACACATGGGGACATTCTCACACATCACACACGGGGACATGGGAACATTCTCACACACACGTCAAATGTCAGTAGTGTCTCCGTATGATCAGTGATGCGTGTTAGTGTCTCCATGTGGTCAGGTATGTACGTGAGTGCTTCCATAGCTAACTTGCCTGTCAGCTGGTCAATGGTCAGTAATGTTTTTTGCTGCAGGATTATTCACGGTGCTTCACAGTGCAACTGCTCAGTTTTTCTTTATCACATGAACACAATGTTGTGCTTTACAATTACCCAGACCTCCCTTGTCTTAGAGTTTGTGACCACGAAGACCACAAGGAACAAAAAGGGCGCGGGGGAGTGTGAGAGAGTGAGTGAGAATGTAGAGGGAGTGAGAGAGAGGATGAGAGAGAGACAGGATGTGAGAGGAAGAGATATAGGATTAGAGAGGGAGAGAGACAGGATGAGAGAGGGAGATAGACAGGATGAGAGAGACAGACAGACAGAGAGGGAGAGACATGGGACTTTTAACATGTCATTTATTTTAACCATTACATATCACCATAAAACTCAATTCAAAAACACTTCTAGGTCATAACAATGGTAATCACAAAATTGTAAAAACACCCCTTATTTGTATATATATATATATATATATTTGTATATATATATATATAACACCCAATAAATAAATAAATAAATAAATATGAACCACATTTACACATTAAAAAGTATGTTATACACTGTAACACAGTATTTCTGTAACCATGAAGAAGTTCTATATACAGAGAATTAACCTTGCATCATCATCACCGTCATCATCATCAATTGAACATAAAACCTGCTCCTGTGCCCAGATGGAACTAAACTCCTGTAATCTATGTGTAAGTTTATAAAAAGAAAACTCGATCCTCAGTCTGATTCTTATTAATGTTCTCAGCATAGTGTCACTGTTCACAAACCCCATTTTCTTTAACATGTTCTTTCTTGTTAGCCAGATTGCTAACTTTGCTCAGTAAAAAGTTTACTAAAACATCTTTTTTTCTTCTTTTGTTTGGAATAAGTTATTCCATGTATAAAAAGATTGTCCGTCAGCAGTTAAGGTCGGCCAGCCAGGATGTGAGACACTGGAACATGTGAGGAACAGGTGATCCACCATCTCCTCTCTCTCACAAAAAGGACATGGTGCCACAGTGGGGTCGATGCGGGAGACGTGACGATTCGTGGCAATGGCTCCATGTATGATCCACCACTGCAAATCTGCTGTTCGTTTTTCGATTGGGGGTTTGTAGATAGTCCTCCAGCATCTTATATATAGATATATATCTTATATATAGATATATCTTATATATAGATATATAGATGCAAGATGGCGCCGTGGGTGGCCGCCTCGGCACAGAGCTCTCTAGCAATTTGTATGTTTTTATTTTTTTTGTGTGCTTTATGCAGCTCTAACCCCATTACGTACACCAGAGAACGACTACTTAGCATCAGACAGTCCACTACAAACAGTTTTTCGCCGGTTTTTGAGACTGCAGGAAGTTTTTGGAGCTATGTGTTGCTGGAGTGGGGATTCTGTGGAGAGCGCAGGAGGAGATAAGCGGGGGCACGCGTGCCGGCACGGACGAGAAGCCGTGGCGGGGATTCAGAACCGCTCTCCCGTCGATCCATCTTGCGAATCTCCGCTCTCTACCCAACAAAATGGACGAACTGCTTCTCCTCAACGGCACCAACAAGAGTTTTGCACGATCGGCTGCCCTATGCTTCACTGAGACCTGGCTCAGCGAGTCCATCCCGGACAGCGCGTTACATCTGCCCGGCTTTAATCTACTCCGAGCCGATCGCGTTACGGAGCTATCGGGGAAGCGAGAGGCGGCGGAATCTGCTTTTATATCAACGAAGGTTGGTGTTCGGATGTCACATTGCTGAAAAATCACTGCAGCCCTAACTTGGAAACTCTGTTCATTAATTGCAAACCGTTTTATTCACCGCGGGAGTTTTCTTCATTCATTCTGGTCGGTGTTTACATTTCTCCTCAAGCCAGCGTGAACGAGGCACTCCGCAACCTGGCAGAACAAATAACTAGTCTGGAACAAAAATACCCGGACTCACTCTTCATTATTCTCGGTGACTTTAACAGAGCCAAACTTAACCAGGAACTCCCAAAGTACAAACAACACGTAAAATGTCCCACCAGGGATAATAATACACTGGACCACTGCTACACTGTATTGAATAATGCCTATCGCTCTGTCCCCCCACGCAGCTTTGGGTCACTCTGATCACTGTCTCATTAATCTCATCCCGACCTACAGGCAGAAACTAAAATCTGCAAAGCCTGTAGTGAAGACAGTGAAAAAGTGGACCAGAGAAGCAAAGCAACATCTACAGGACTGTTTTGACTGCACTGACTGGAGTGTTTTTGAAGCCGCCACTGACAACCTGGACGAAATGACGGACACTGTTACATCTTACATCAGTTTTTGTGAAGAACTATGTGTGCCAACCAAAACCTTCTGCACATTCGGCAACAGCAAGCCATGGTTCACACCAAAACTGGGTCAGCTTCGTCGGGCTAAGGCTGAGGCCTATAGGAGTGGGGACAGAAAACTGTACAAAGAGGTCAGAAACACGCTGACAAAGGAGATCAGAATGGCTAAAAAAATGCTACTCTGAAAAGCTGGAAAAACAGCTATCAGCCAACGACCCTGGCTCAGTGTGGAAAGGCCTTCAACACATCACCAACTACAGAAGACAATCCCCACCAGTTGAGGAAAACAAAAACCTGGCTGACGACCTCAACACCTTCTATTGTAGGTTTGAGAGGGACTCATTGACACCTCCCCAGAACCCTACAGCACCAACTACAACCAGCATCACACCTCCACCTACCCCCCACCTCATTCTCCCCCTTCCACCCAGACGGCACTTAAGGTCTGTGAAGCTGATGTGAGCCGACTCTTCCAAAGACAAAAAGACCAGGAAAGCACCAGGTCCAGACGGGGTCTCACCTTCCTGCCTCAAAGCCTGTGCTGACCAGTTGGCTCCAGTCTTCACACAAATATTCAACAGATCACTGGAGCTGTGTGAAGTTCCACCCTGCCTCAAACGCTCCACCATCATACCTGTCCCCAAGAAATCCCCCATAACAGGACTGAACGACTACAGGCCTGTTGCTCTAACGTCTGTGGTCATGAAGTCCTTTGAACGACTGGTGCTGGCCCACCTGAAGGACGTCACAGGACCCCTGCTAGACCCCCCTACAGTTTGCCTATCGGGCAAACAGGTCAGTGGATGATGCAGTCAACATGGGTCTGCATTACATCCTACAACATCTTGACTGCCCTGGGTCATACGCAAGAATCCTGTTTCTTGACTTCTGCTCGGCGTTCAACACCATTGTCCCAGACATTCTGTCCTCCAAACTCTCCCAGCTCACTGTTTCATCTGCCATGTGTCAGTGGATCACCAGCTTCCTGACGGGTAGGAAACAGCAAGTGAAGTTGGGGAATGTCATGTCCTGCACACGGACTGTCAACATTGGTGCCCCTCAAGGATGTGTTCTCTCCCCACTGCTTTTCTCTCTCTACACTAATGACTGCACCTCTAATGACCCGTCTGTTAAACTTCTGAAGTTTGCAGATGACACCACTGTCATCGGACTCATCCGGGATGACGACGAGTCTGTATATCGGCAGGAGGTTGAACGGCTGGTTCTCTGGTGCAGTCAGAACAACCTGGAGCTGAACACACTCAAGACTGTAGAGATGAGAGTGGACTTTAGAAGGCACCCCTCAACACTGCTGCCCCTCACTATCCTAAACAACCCAGTGTCAGCTGTAGAGAACTTCAGGTTTCTGGGTACCACCATCTCCCAGGACCTGAAGTGGGAACCCAACATCTCCTCCATACTCAAAAAGGCTCAGCAGAGGATGTACTTTCTGCGCCAGCTGAGGAAGTTGGGTCTGCCTCAGGAGCTGCTGAGCCAGTTCTACACCGCAGTCATAGAATCCACCCTGTGTACATCCATCACAGTGTGGTTTGGAGCAGCCACAAAGCAGGACAGGATTAGACTGCAGCGAACAGTGAGGACGGCTGAGAAGATCATTGGTGCTTCCCTGCCCTCCATTCAGGACTTGTACTGCTCAAGATCCAGAAGACGGGCGGAGAAAATCATTACGGACTCCTCGCACCCTGGTCACAACCTCTTTCAGCTTCTCCCATCTGGAAGACGCTACAGAGCCCTGTCCACTAAGACTGTCAGACACAGGAACAGTTTTTACCCTCAGGCCATCACATTCATCAACAGCTGATCACCATCATCAGCTATGGGCCATATTGATTTATTTATTTACAATTAATATATAACTACCATTATTCACCTGCATTACCATTATTCACTCCACATGTTTACAATTGTTGTGACACACTTACACATATTTAATCTGGTTATTGTTGTATACTGCTATTCTGTGAATAACACTAAAGCACACTGTATAGTAATGTCATTGTATAGTCTGTATACCGTGTATACTGCTGTTATCTGTTTACTGTCTGTAAATTACACGTTAGTATTTGTATATTGTCTAGGGAGACACAAACAGCCGGAAACAAATTCCTTGTGTGTGTAAACATACTTGGCCAATAAACATGATTCTGATTCTGATTCTGATTCTGATTCTGATCTTTGTGGAGAAGATCCTGGTGGCAACAAGCTCGTCCATGCAGATCCTTTTACCCCCGCCAGAGGTCTGGTGCAGGGTCTTTACACACACCAGATATAAAGCCCTTTTACTAGCCCTCTGCAGGTCTTGAAGTTCAGGAGTTGTAAATGTAAGCAGTGATAGCTCTCCACTATGCAAGTTCTCCGTCGCTGCAGAGATAGCCAAGGGAGGAAAGAGGTTATCATGTTCATCTGCTCCCTCTTCTATGTCTCGGCCAGGAATTAAAGACAGGGCGGCTATCACTTGCTCCATAATCCTTTCATGCGGTGTGATCTGATTCCAGACTCCATGTTCAAACTAGTGATTGACTTCCAGCTCCTACCAGCTTTCAGACTCCCAATCTTGTTGAGCACGGCCTGGAGAAAACGGCGTTGGATGCCAATGGTCTTTAGAGCTCCAATCTGAAGCCTTGGATTGAAAAACAGCGGCTCTTCATTGATGTTAATCATATATTGTCCAGTGGTTATATTGCTCCTCAAGATGGCAGACCAGGCTCTTAAAACAGATTGGTAGAAGTTGGTGGTTCTTGTAATGTCCATATCTTTTATTGTAAGAGTGAAGAGATGTTTATCATGTCCAGCATTTTCAATACACTGGAGCAGCTGACATGCTGTGGTGGCCCATAACAAGTCATCTGTAAAAGAAGTCTCTGTACTGTTTAGAGTCTGAATGTTTTTATCCTGCTAGGTACGTCAATAAGACCCTGCCCTCCCTCCTGGCGGGGCAAATACAGAACTGAGGCTCTAGTCCAGTGTTGACCACTCCAAAAGAAGCGGATGAGCTCTGTATGTCCTTTATTAGTGATGCCGGTGGTTCTAATGCAATGAGCTTGTGCCACAACATGGATGCTGTTAGATTATTAATAATGAGGACTCTTCCCCTGTATGACAGCAGTGGATGGATCCAGGTCCAACGGGATAACCTAGCCTCCACCTTCTCCATCACGCCTTCCCAATTTTTCATCATGTACTCCTCTGTACCTAGGAATACACCCAGATATCTAAGTCCTTGCTGACCCCACTGCAGGTTCTCTGGTAACATGGGTGGCTGACGACCTCTCCATGACCCTACCAGAACTGATTCAGATTTGTCCCAGTTTACTTTAGCCGAGGATGCTGCTACATATATATTAAAACTTTCAGTCAAGGCTTTAACGTCGTCCTGTTTTGAGATGTAAACTGTGATATCATCAGCATATGCAGATAGGACCATGTTTTTTTAAGGGCTACTTGCACTTGGTCTCTGCATTTTGGCTCTCAGTCGTTGCAATAAGGGTTCAATTGCCAGACAGTAAAGTTGACCCAAGAGGGGGCAGCCCTGCTGGATTCCTCGCTGTAGTTCAACAGGACGACTGAGTCCTCCTCCGACCTTTAATAAAATTGAGGCACCAGAATATAAAAGTGTTATCCATGATAAAAAATGACCACTAAAACCATAAGCTTCCAAGTTCTTAAAAAGATATAAATGATCGATTCTGTCAAAAGCTTTTTCTAGGTCTATTGATAAAAAACCCAGATCATTAGAATTAAATTTACAAAGTTCAAACATATCTTGCACCAGAAAGATATTATCCATAATACATCGTTTAGGTATACAATATGTTTGATCTGGGTGTATTAAAAACTCTATGTAGTTCTTCAGTCTGTTGGATAAAACTTTAGATAAAATTTTATAATCAGTACATAAAAGTTGCCCTTTGTCACCAATTCTGTTCATAACTTTTATGGACAGAATTTCTCGGCGTAGCCAAGTGGCGCAGGGGGTTCGGTTTGGTGGCCTCAGGATTCCACACCTCCTTTTTGCGGATGATGTGGTCCTGTTGGCATCATCAGGCCAAGACCTACAGCTCTCGCTGGATCAGTTTGCAGCCAAGTGCGAGATGGCTGGGATGAGAATCAGCACCTCTAAAACTGAGACCATGGTACTCAGTCGGACAAGGGTGGAGTGCCCTCTCTGGGTCGGGAGTGAGTCCCTGCCTCAAGTGGAGGAGTTTATTGCGGTCGCTGTACCGAATCGTTGTGGTGAAGAGAGAGCTGAGCCAAAAGGCAAAGCTCTCAATTTACTGGTCAATCTACGTTCCGACTCTTACCTATGGTCACGAGCTTTGGGTAGTGACCAATAGAATGAGATCGCGAATACAAGCGGCTGAAATGAGTTTTCTCCGCAGGGTGTCTGGGCTCTCCCTTAGAGATAAGGTACGGAGTACGGTCATCCGGGAGGGGCTCGGAGTAGAGTCGCTGCCACTGGTCTCCAGTTTTTTAAAAGACTCAGATCTCCTGTTTTTGGTAAAAGAGATAAAACCGCCCTCTTTAAGTAAGTAAAAACCTCATACAAGTTCATTCCTAAAACGTCCCAAAATCTTTTATAAAACTCTGCATTAAGACCATCAATTCCAGCTGCATGTCCAGTAGAAAGCTGCTGAATAGCTTCTGTTAGTTCATTAAGTTCAATGTCCATCTCCAGTTGTGCATTTTGTGCTGAGCTCAGTTTTGGCAGGTCTTTTAAAAGTTCCTGTGTGCAAGTGGGGTCTGTGGTCTCCACTGAGTAGAGACTAGAATAAAAGTCCAGAGCAATGTTTCTTATTTCATTAATTTTCGTTGTTAAAGTTCCATCTGGACGTCTTAAATGGAGCATTTGGTTCGGAGACCTCCCTTTCTGCTCAAGATTAAAAAAGAAAGAAGTTGGTGTCTCCATATCATTAATATTTGCATATTTTGATCTTATAAGTGCCCGCTTTGCATGTTCATGAAGGTATGAACCAAGCGCTTTCTTTTTTTCTTCCCAAACAGCACCCTTTTTAACATCATTATTTTGGGTAATTTCGTTTTCTATTAAATTAACTTCTCGCTCTAGATTAATTAATATTGTTCTTTTAAAGGCTTTAATCTGCTCCATATATCTCTGGCAAAATATCTTGATATGTGTTTTACCCAACTCCCACCATCTGGACAGATTTTCATATTCTGATTTTTTTTGTCTCCATTTTTCCCCAAAAAATTCAAAACTATTATGTCAGGGCTGGCTCCAGTGCGATTCCTCCGGCCGCCACTAGGGGGAACCCACGGGCTGGTTCTAAGCAGGGTTCCCGTAATCAGCGGTGATCCGCTGCAGCTGTCTCCCTTACTACTTAGGGGAGAGAGTTGTAGTGGCTCACTGCTGAGTCGTTTGATCTTCATACCTCTCGTTTGCTAGCCAGCTTTTCATGTCTCCTGTGATTTTGGTGTCTCGCCACCACTTCGCCTATGCTTCTTCTTGCTTTACTTATTCGAGTTCTACCTCCTCCGCCGCTTCCTGGCCTATCTCAAGTTTTCCCCCACGCTGTCTTTATTCCTATCTGTTTGATATTTTTTTGGGGGAGGGTTTTCTGTTTGCGACATTTTGCCTGCCAGCCAGTTACTTCCCCTGGCGTCTTTTGTTGTTTTGTGTTTTTCTACGCTTTGAGTATTCCGCGTCTTTTCTGTTTGGCTTTACCTGATTTATTCCCCGTCGAGTCATTTATTTATTTTTTTCTTTATGCGTTGACGCCTTGCATGACGAATCCATGCTTGGCAATCATCTGCGTGGATGTCGTCACATGCCTCCTCCATTGCCTGAAGTAGCGCCACACGCTCGTAGGGTCTCCGTGCGTAAACTTTCCACCTCCCGCAGAAAAGAATTCCTCTATTGGATTTAGAAATGGGGAATATGCTGGAAGGTGCAGCACAACAAATTGTGGATTGTTAGTGAACCAGTCATTGACCAGAGCTGCCCGGTGGAAACATACATTATCCCAGATGAGAACAAAGGAGGGCTGCTCTGGTTCTTCCTGTGGGAGGTTGAGGATGTTTTTGAGTTCATCAAGAAATGATGCATGGTGATGTATGACCCCACGATGACCGATGGCAGCACACATGGTGATGTTTCCACCACGCTGCCCAGGGACATTGACAATGGCACGGTTGCCAATGATGTTCCTCCCCCGCCGCCTGATCTTATGCAGGTTGAACCCTGCTTCATCAATGAATATATATTCATAAGGAACAGCACTGGCATCCAGTTCAAGTCCAGTCCATAGTGAAATATCCACCAGGCCTCCTTGTACTGGCTTATATTGGGTTATTCACATCATTAGCCACATGTGTGATCAATTACAGTTTTTCTCGATTGTTTACACACATTGTCTGAAAGCATGCCTCATACTCTCAGAACTCAACACACACAATGGGCAAAACCCCTCAATTCTCTTTCAAAATGAAACTTTATATTCAGAACAATGTTATCTCTTCTCAAAATGGTAGTTTGTTCTCAGATGACACACACAAACCATTATATGAATAGACATTTATAAGAACCAGTTGAACACTGATGTGCTCAATGTAAAACATGATGATGAATGGAAAACACGTCTTCTCCATTCATCATAATGACTTAGGCCTATAGACAGGAAAGTGTTGTGAAATATTTTAGAAAAGTGTTTTTATACTCGGAACACACAGTAACAAATATATTTTATTTTTTCCCACAAAAGCAATGTACACACTGTACATCCCACCCAACACAAAGTTGCACATACAGTGGTCTACATACAAAACAACAGAAGAATTTTCTGTATACAGTTACAGTAAAAAAAAAAAAAAAAAACTATGTGTAACGCCGGGAGCGGCGGAGAGTTGCGAGGCGGACACTAATGCTGAGAAGAGCGAGATTTATTAGAGGGCAATCCAAAATCAGAGTCGTTATACCAGGCATGGGTCAAAACATCTGGGGAGTCCGACATAGAAACAAAACCTACACGCAGAGACATGATAAACAAGAGCTAACTAACAGGAACAGAACTACAGACTAGAACATAAAATACACACAGGGCTGAACCACGACCGGAACACGGAGACAGAATGTACTTCAAAGATGAGACAAAGAGCAGGACAAATGACTAGACAAAATAACCGGCGACATTCCAGACACAACATAGGGTTTAAATAGAACAGGACTAATACGAGACAGCTGATGGGATAACGAGGGGCAGGGTTACAAAACACGAGGCGGGACTAAGAAACACATGGCTATCACAATAAAACAAGCACGAACGACTGGAGGAGGAGGGCAAGACGTTACACTATGTTGTATCCTCTCTTCTGTTTCGGTCTGGCCACAGCACCTCATCCACATCACAAGCAATGTTTTCTCTGGCCAAGCAGTGGGGGAAATATTGCCTAGCATGGCAAATCCAGCCATGAAAAGCATCAACTGCTATATCTCCACATGCATCTTCCATAGCTTTCCATAGCTTGGTGAAGGGGTATATGTGTTTGTGAATGTAGGTCATAAATAATAGGATTGAGGAATGGAGAATATGGAGGGAGATAAACAACTGAAAAGCGTGGGTGGGCAGTGAACCAGTTACGAACCAGAGCAGCCCGGTGGAAACTTACATTGTCCCAAACGACAACGTACCTGAGCTGCTCTGGACCGTCTATCTGATCTGGTGGAATGAGTGTGTTGTGTAGGGTGTCCAGGAATGTGATTAGTGTTGTAGGGGCCAAGGGTAGCATGATGATGGATGACGCCGTGGTGGGTAATCGCTGCACACATAGTGATGTTCCCTCCGCGCTGGCCAGGGACTTCAACAATGGCACGCTGGACGATGATGTTCCTTCCCCTCCTTCGTCTTTTTGTGAGGTTGAATCCAACCTCATCAATGAAGATGAATTGGTGCTCCACTGCATCCACCTCTAGCTTAAGGATTCTCTGAAACACACATGACAGTATCAGAAATGGACATGGAGGAGTCACTATTATGATTACAATACTGAAATATGTATAATTTATACAGTGTTGAGTGTATGCATCAGTTGTGAGATTGTATAGGATGTACTTGCACATAGTTATATCACAGTTCTTTGACTCTTTCTGAATTGCGTTCAAAAGGCACCCTGTAGACCTGCTTCGTCCTCAGATTATTTCTGCGCAAGACACGGTCCAACGTTGATAATCTTACCCTATCAATATTTTGAAATATCTTGTTGTTTTCTATTATTTTTCTTTGTATTTGCCATAATGTTATGGCATTATTTTCTAGGACCGTGTTCAGGATTTCAGTTTCCTGTTCAGGAGACAAAAGACGTTTCCGTCCACCTCGTGTTGGTAACCTTTCATTTTCTGCAATACAAATAGTAAAATACTGTAAATACTGTGTAGGAATACAAAGTAGTACAAAGTAGGAATACATTTCCCAAATACTTGGAACATACTTTATATTTACAGTCCTACAGAACAGTCCACAGGCAGTACTGTACTCATTGAGTACTGTATTGATATGCAGTACTGCAGTTGATTTCTTACCTGTTCTCATTACGGAAAGTCTGGATGATGGATGCTACAGTGTACCTACTCAAATTTGGCTGTACTCTTTGCCCAGCCTCCCTCATTGTTACACCATGGTTGACCACATCAGAGATTACGGTCCTTGGCCTTCCTCGTCCTCGTCCTCCCCGTCCGCCTCTTACTCTCACTCCTCTGGCTCTGCCTCTGTTTCCACTGTTGGCATCCATTGCTCCAAAACAGCAGAGCTCACCTTTTGCCATTTTATGCTAAAGCTCTGATTGCTGAAAACGTAAACGTGTGTGACAGGTGTTTGCAGATGTGATGAGTCAGTGTGCATAGTAGGACAATTAACTTTAGAATTTTGAATAACTGTGTTCCTTGTGAAAACAAGAGATTTTCTTCATGTAAATTGTGCCAAATGCAGAAAATTGTGTGTAGTGTGTTTTAGAACTGCAATTTGAGTGTAAAGCAGGAATTGTGCTTGTAGTTTAGTAGAATTGGTTCAGGGGGTTGGTGCAATATTTACATGTTGTGGTCATTGTGTCTCAATTACCAGTATTAATGTGTAAACAACTGTAAGAGTGAGAAAAACTGTAAGAGTGGCTGTGTTTAAGTTGTGACACTTGTGCTACATGTGCTTACCATTATGCAACCCAAGTGCATCACAGTTCAAAATGTGTTTTAGTGGGTGAAAATACGTTTGCAAATTGTGTCTTAATAGGTGAAAAGTGCTTAAGGTTCTGACAACAGGGTGAACCTGTTGTGACTATCTAGGTGAAATGTGCCTATGGTTCTGCAAAATGTGTGACAATTTCAGTAAATGGGTTTAGGACACTGAGAATTTGGTTCAGACAACAGAGTTGTGTTTTAGCAACTGAGAAAAACTGTAATATAAAACCGATCTAATCTAGCAGCGCTAATTCTGTTGTCTCTTATTTTGATCCATGTGAATCTTTTCACATCAGGGTTTTGTTCTCTCCATGGATCTATTAGCCCTTGAGTTTTTACTAATGTGTTTAGACTTTAAGCAGAATAAAAATGTGGTTCTTCTCCAATCCTATCAAGGGTAAAATCACTAGTGCAGTTCCAATCTCCTCCCATCACTGTTTCAGAGCTGCTATTACCCTGTTTCATTTGTCCTTTTAATTTATCAAAGATTCTCACCCGTTCTGTCCCTAAATTTGGTGCATAAATATTAATAAAAAAGAAAGGGTGTACCTCTTGTTTCTGTGTCAATCATTAAAATTCTACCTTTCTCAATTTCTAAAATCTGAGTATTGGTTAAAACAATTTTTTTTTAGATTAAAATAGCAACTCCTGCAGTAAAATTAGACCCATTGTCAGGGATGGTTCCAGCGCGGCTCCCTCTGTCGCCACTAGAGGGAGTTTGCACGACTGCATTCCTCGTAATCAGCATTGAGGATCTGCAGCTGTCTTTCCCCTTACTAAAGGAAGACAGTTGCAGTGATTCAACGCTGAGTTGTTTGTTGCCTTGCTCATTCAGTCAGCCTCTCTCATGGCTTATCTCTTGGTGTTTTATCACCAACGCTTATCTTCTTCGAGTTATTTAACTCCTGCGCCATCCCTGGCCATTCTCAAGTTTTCCTGTGTCTGTTATTTCCTATCCTTTATTATTTTGTACTGGCTCCCAGTTCCTTTATGCTATTGCATTTTCCTTCAGGTAGACTTATTCCGTAAGTTTTTGGCTTCACCGTCTACTTACCTTCACGTAGAGTTCGCTCGGTGTGTTTTTTCTGTTGTTCCTGTTACTTACCTTCACACAGAGTTTTGCTCCGTGCCTTTGTGATCCCCGTTTCATTTCATTTTTTGTGTTATGAACTCTAAAATTGTGGCTCTTTTATTCTTATCCCTTCCTCCATTAATGGTCCCAATTTGCAACTTTTCCATGCTGATAAAGAAAATAGAGAAATCAGGATAGAATAGTGAAAAAGAAACCCATAGTGTGAAGTACATGACTCATTTTTTATTTTATTATTATTTTCAATAAGATATTTCAGTTCATTTGGTTTTTCCACCCTTTTTTAGGTCTTTTTGTAATTTGGTTACCAGTTTTGTCAATCTGTATCTTTTTTGTTGGCTTAATTTGTCCATGGTTGTGGTCCTTTTTAGCTTTTTTAACCAATCTAATGGGGTCTGGGAAGAACTATTACTTCAACAACTTTACCAAATGTGTCATCTAGGAAATCATTAATTTGCTGAACACAATAAACATTTTGGTCAACATCAGGCAGTGATATAACTTCAGAAATCTCAGAGGCACCGTCATCAAACCCAGGTCCCTCCGGTCGAGAGAGAACCTCTGAAACCTGAGCATCACCATCTTTAGTATTTACACTGTGGTCTTTACTGGTAATGGGAATTTCAGGTTGTGTACAGTCAGTATTAACATTTTTAGTTTTACTTCCAGTATTTATCACACTTTCAGTTATCATTTGCTCATTGTTCGACTTAGTAGGCTTCAAACTTTCTGGGAGGGTCTGGGATTCAGCATCAGAGGTAGCAGTGGACTCCTGTACCTGCTCGCTCTGGAATTTATTTTTGGTCACAGGAGGAGAAAGAGACGTTACCACCTCTCCTCCCTCCTCAGTAACCTCTCTGTGATCTAAACTATGTTTAGATCCAGGTACCATAGTTTCCTGCCATGCAGCCTGTTTGGGTTTAGTACTAACCCCTGCTACCACCTGCGCAGCACTAGGAACTACAGTCTCTTCACATGCTTGTGTATTGTGAGGGCATGTACAGTCCTGCGCACCATTATTGGCACCCCTTCCTTTATTGCATAACCTGACAATATCTATAGAAATAAATATAAATGTACCAAAGTTATATCTTCAGGATTTTTTAATTGGAGGTTCAAAGTAATGCAACAAATAAAACATTGTGTTGCAATTTTAAAGACAAAACAGAATAAACAGCATGTGCAGCAATAAAGGCACCCTTTGTTAATATTTGGTTGCACACCCTTTGGCTTTGATTACAGCCTCCAAACGTTTCTTGTAGCCATCTATAAGCTTCTTGCACTTCTCAGCTGGTATTTTTTTCCCACTCTTCCCTTGCAGTTTGTTCAAGCTCTTGAATGTTTGCAGGGTTCTTTTTTCCCAATGGCAGATTTCAACTCACCCCAAAGATTTTCGATGGGATTGAGGTCAGGACTCATTGCTGGCCATTTTAAAACAGTCCATTTTTTCCTTTTAAACCATTCCTGTGTGCTTTTGGACGTGTGCTTTGGGTCATTGTCTTGCTGGAATACCCATGATCTTCGACTCAAACCAAGTGTTCTTACACTGGGCAGGACATTACGCTCTAAAATCTCTTGATAATTCTCAGATTTCATGATTCCTGTGATACGGTCAAGGCCTCCAGTACCAGACGCAGCAAAGCAACCCCACAGCATTATGGATCCTCCACCATGCTTAACTGTTGGTAGGGTGTTCTTTTCCTTATAAGCTTCATTGCGCCGTCTGTAAACAAACTGTTGCTTTGCATTGCCAAAAGATCTATTTTTGTTTCATCTGTCCACAGAACATTTTCCCAGAAGGATTGTGGTTTGTCAAGGTATTCTTTGGCAAAGATCAGTCGTTCCTTTTATGTCTTTTCTTCAGCAATGGTTTCTTCCTTGGCCTTCGCCCATAAAGCTCTGCTTGGTTTAGTGTGCGGCGTATGGTACTTGTTGAAACCATGACCCCAGACTGTTCCAGTTTGACCTTCAGTTCTTTGGATGTTTGCCTTGGTTCTTTTTCCACCATTCGCACCAACCTTCGAAGACTTCTCTCATCAATTTTCCTCTTTCCACCACGTCCAGGAAGGTTCTTGACAGTTCCATGCTTGGCAAACTTCTTAATAACATTGCGCACTGTTGAAACAGGGATACCAAGGTCTTTGGAGATGGCCTTATACCCTTTGGAAGTCTTGTGTTTGCTAATAATAGCACTTCTGATGTCCTCACACAGCTCCTTTGTCTTCACCATTGTAACAAAAGAACATGGCCCAAGGTTTGGCTTTTTAAAACCCTGAAGTCATCATTCATTGGCTAATTCATGTCACATGGGCACTGATAATTTGTCACAGGTGATTATCCTTTGCCATTTGCCACAGGTGATCGAAAATGTGTTTCCATACTAATTTAGTGTAAAGGGTGCCAATACCAGTGCCACATCAAGCTTTAGGTTTTTTCTGTTTTTCCCTCACATTGTTTTTTTTTGCTTTAAATTGTTGTTTAATTTTCTTTTTTGTTTTAAATTTGAGTGCTCTATACAAAAAAACTGTTTCAGTCAATTACTTTTTTCAGGGGATATTCCACAATATGTACTTAAACTTCATGGGTGCCAATAATGATGAGCAGGACTGTATCTTTGTTATGGCCCACATCACCACACACAAAACACTTCATATTTCCTGAGGTGGCAAACAGCATGAAGGTTTTACCTTCATACTTCACTTTAAAAGAAATATCTAGAACAGGGTCTTTATTTAGAACCATGATGACAGTTCTTCTAAAAGTGACCATCTGTCCAAGATCTTCCTCCTCATAGTTCAGGTTCACATTCCTGAATTCACTGACTATTTTACCAAATCTTAATAATTCACGTTCTATCAGATCATTGGGAATAAACGGCAGGATATTTGAAATGGTGACACGGCTCGTGGTTGAAACCAGCGGTGAAACAATAATAAATTCACCACTTACCGTGATTTCTTGTTCCACCAGCTGATCCACAAGTTTTTGATTTACAAACACGACCACGGCTGTGTTCATCCTCGACGTAATTCCAATTGTCCCTTATCATTAACACAGCACAATATATCCCCTATACCCCACATCTCTGAAATATCAGCAAAATTATTAACCAATCTAAAATAGGTGTACTGAATTTGAATTCTCGCAGCTAGCATTCCTTCAAAAACCCTCTCAGTACCATTTATTTTATTCTTGCGTGTTTTCCATACTGCTAGCTTTGCAATACCTAAAATGCAGTTCAGGAGACTTAATTTCTTTCTGTATTTAAAATGGTATTTAACACTGCTGACAAAAACGTTTGAGAGAAGCTTTGACCAAAATCATCAAACCACTTGTTTAAAAGTTCAAAAATACCTTTTAGTCTGGGACAAGAAATAAAAAAATGTTCGACTGTCTCTTCTGCTCCACAGAAGGGACATTCTGTCCCCACATCGGAGTTTAGATGAGCTACGTGTTCGTTTGTAGCTATTGCTCTGTGAACAAGTCTCCACTGGAGATCTCCAACACGTTTCTCTTACAGAGAGAAAGCCAGTGACCCTTCATTAAAAGGTCATGTCCAAAAACTCCTGGCCACCTCCATGCTCTTACCTGTCTGAGAACATTTTGGTGTCTAACTTTTACACAGGTGATGTAGAACATTTTCTTCTTCACATCCTTCAGCTCTCCTAACAGGGGTGTGTCAAAAGACAGAATACTGTCACCCTCATCATCATCATCTTCTGCATTCAGTGCTGATAGTTAGGGGGAAAGGGGGGGGAAAGAGTCGTCTGTTTGGGAGAACTGTTTTCCAGGGAACGGGCTACTCCTTTCCATCCCAGATTTGCACCAAATCGATCAAGCCCTGTCCTCCTTCTTGTTTGGGTAGATACAACACTGCTGCACAGACCAAAAAAAATCTACCAGCTTACTCTGAAGTCTATGTAGCAACTCTGCTGGAGGTTCTAGGACAATGAACTTGTGCCACAGCATGGAGGCAGCCAGGTTGTTTATCAAGACTCTCCCTCTATAGGACAATTCGGGTAAGATCCATTTCCAGCCAGACAACTTGGTTAAAACTTTGTCAAGAACACCCTCCCAGTTTTTCTTCTGATATTCAGTGGTTCTGAGGAAAACCCCTAAGAACTTAACCCTTTCAGACCCTGCGTCCACTGCAAAAAATCTTCTTTTTTTAATGTTTTGTTGTACAAAAGACCAATTGAAATCTGTTGTCAATCAGAATAGACCTTTACCAACCAATCAAATAACACCTTAGCCTCGCTCACTGCTTTAGGAACCAAAAAAAACACACACTGAAGTTAGCAATGGCAGCACTCCAGCCAAGGAGGCAGAGTATGGGCTCATTTTAACTAATTTTATCTGATTTAGAACACTTTTTTCCTCCATGTTATGAGTTAATTTTACTCTTAAGGGGTGGTTTGTGAAATAAAAAGTTCAATATCAGTTGTAAAATCAGAAAGTTAAACGCTGGATTTTTTAAAATCTTGTCCATCACAGTAGACAGTGGGTCTTAACGTATATAATTCAGGCATGTTTTTTAGTGCTGCTGCTAGAGCTTTTCTTTTGCAATTGCAGTTTATACAGACAAATAATCTGTAACATAGATAGTGTAAAATAAGATTACAAATATTTATTCTACAGAGTAGACAGCACTTGAAGTGCTTCAGTTAATTGACACCGGAAACATATCAGAAATTGAAAGCTTGGATAGTGATGATGATGAAGATGCAGAGAGTGCAAGACTCTCAAGAGTAGGTAAGCGTAGCTATCTGTTAAATACTGTTACTCCAATACTCCCATTGTTGTCCATAAAAAAAAATGTATGATCATATAGCTATTTATTGTTATTGATTCCAGGAGATGTCAGAGATGAGGAAGTACCAGTGATAGGGCAAGAAGTTGTTCTTGAGACAGTAAATGATGAGGAAGGATCAGGGCAGGAAAATGAGGAAGAAATTGTTTTATATTGTGAAGGTGATCCTTATGCTAATCTGACAAAAAAAACATGTCCAGTGGCGTTGTACAGCAAGGAAAAGAGGAAGGCCAAGTTTGTCAGAAAGCCCACCACTCCAAGAGGAACCATTGAAGAAAGCCTCTGCTGAGAGACTTCCAACTCAAGAAGTACGCTTGGACATGATGGACCACATGCCAAATTACGATGATCGTAAAGAAGCATCCAGGTGTAAATATCCAAAATGCACTGGGAAAACACATGTGTACTGTGACAAGTGCCATGTCCACTACTGCTTCGTTCCACAACGAAACTGCTTCAAAGCAGCTCATAGAGAATGACTCTAAGATATGGACTGGCATGCCTCAATATTGTACAGTTACAGGATCCAGTTAAAGAAAAAAAAACACTACCTACTTTTCAAAATGCAGTTCTTTAACAACAGTAAAGTAAAAGTAAAGTAAAGTGATTTTCAAGTTCTTAAAAAAGTTGTTTTCAAATGCAACTATAATTCCAACTAATTTCTCCTTGTTACATGTTATATATATTATTTTTCATAATAAGAGATGTTCCCAAAACATGGAAAGCAGTTTTAGTTTATTGACCAGGTTTATGATCAAAAGGGAAAAACAAACAAAAAACTATTCATATTATATAGCATTGCTTTACAACTGTTCAGACCCACCGTACACTGCAGTGGACATTAAAGAAAAGGACTATAAAAGTATTATATTTGGGTTTTTTTTACTGAGTCTTGTTTTGGAGTTCATTACAGACAGAAAATTGCATTCATATATTTTTTTTCATTACTGGAACATAATTCGGGTCTGAAAGGGTTAAGACCATCTCTGGCCCACTGTATATTTCCAGGAAGCTGTAGCGGTCTGTCCTCACCCCAGGGACCTAAAATAAGTCCCTCGCTTTTGCTCCAATTCACTTTAGCGGTTGAGGCCTTTTCAAACACAGACATTCACTTAATTTTAAAATATCATTCTTTTCTGTAAAAAACACCGTGTCATCATCTGTTTGCCAAGCATTTGGATAAAATTTTGTAGTCCACCCACATGAGTAAAACAGGCCTCCAGTTTTTTAAAAGTCCCAAATCTCCTTTTTTGGGTAGAAGGGAAAGTACGGCATGCTGACTGCTGGATGGTAGTAATCCAGATCTAAGTCAGTCGAGCAGTACCTCGTGTAGATCCTTTCCGAGTTCTTTCCAGAAGTGTTTGTAGAACTCAGCTGGTAGTCCATCTACGCCAGGTGACTTGCCTGTGGAGAGCTTCTGGACAGCCTCTGTGAGCTCCTCGAGTACCATATTCATTTCCAGTTCATTCCTGTCCTCTGACTTTAATGTAGGCAGATCTTCAAGTAGTTTCTCCATGTAGAATTGATCGCAGTTATCAGTCCCGTAAAGTTCTGTGTAGAACTCAATGGCCATCTGTCTCAGATGTGATCGATCCATTTTCTCGCCGAAGAAACATCATCTGCTTCAGATTTGACTTCTTCCTTTCAAGATTAAAAAAGAAAGAAGTGGGAGCGTCTATGTCTTTAATTGACATTATTCTGGATCTAATCAAAGCCCCATTTGCTCTTTCATTCAAAAGATTGCTCAGTTCTTGTCTTTTGTCTTTTGGTGTTTTGAAGTGAATTCAGTTTCTAAAGTTCTGACGTCTTTCTCTAATTTTTCTACTTTGTTTTTTTAGAGCAGTTGTCATATTGTAAGTAAAGTTTTGACAAAACATTCTTGTGTTTTACCAACCAACCTTTCCATTTTTTCCTTTCCATGTATCCCAGAATGTACAAAAATTATTGCAAAACATTTTGTCTTGAAGTAACAATCACATATTGCATAAAAGTGTGGTCTGAGGGACTGAGATAAAATGTGACTGATCAATGGTTTTTTTTATTACATATCAAGCTTCATGGAGTATCAAAATGTCAATATTCATGTGTGCAAGCGGGAAAAAAAATTACAGCAACTATAAAAACAAACACAGCAGAGCAGTGTTCAGTATGGCCAAAACATCCACTCATCTATACTATTATTCTATACTTGCACACTCGGAAACGTACAAAGTAAACATTTACTAATGGACGGACAATATAGGCAAAAGTCAAAAAACGAAATCAGCAGTATTTTATAATGAATCAATTACATGAATTTTGCACAGAAGCAGATTCTAGCTAGCTAGCTAGCTAGTACCAGACGTCGTGCCTAAAGGTGAACCTAGCTGTTTACGTCCAGTATTATAGTGAGTGATATTGTATAATAACATTTATGTAGCCAATCTTTTATTTTCGTATTCGCCTTCATCAAAGGAATCAAACCACTCAGGGTTTCAAGCTCCCTTATCTTCATCACCATTATCTACTAGCGACTACTAGCATTAGCTAGCTAGTAAGATACAGACGTCGAGTCTAAACGTGAACCTAGCTGTTTACGTCCACTATTATACTGAGCGATATTGTAAAATACCATTCATTTAGCCATCAATCTTTTATGCTTCTTCATCAAAAACCTCAGGATTTCAAGCTACATTCATCGCTGCTATGTACTGTAAATCGCTACGTTACCCATGTAGGTCGCAGCAGCTGTTTGCAAAATATGATCCGCAAAATAATTCAGAAAAAACAAATCTCGCCAGCCAACCAGATGTCGATTTAAGTACAGAAGGTTCTGCCTTCTTCCGATAGTAGATAGATACTAGTAATGTCATGATGATATATTGGTCATGTAGTAAATGACACACAAGTCCCCCAATCAGATGAGGGGAGTGGCAGGCACACGAACGTACAAATCAAATTTAGGCATTATTTTAAACCTCTATTCATTGGTTCAAAATTGGCCAAAATTTAAAGGGCCAGACTTCAGTTTCATGAAATCTGACTCCATGCCGGAGAGAGAGTGACGGAGCCCGGCATGGCCGAGCGGCCGCCATCACGCTGCCTGTCTAGATTAATCACTCACAAACACACTTTTGTATTTAGTGAGTGTTTTAAATGAAAAATATTGTATCGTGTTTGTGAGAACACCCATGAAAAGTTTTGAAAAAAGTTCGAAAATCGCTCTCCACCGTGACTCTATGTTCACCCAACTCCCAGAATGCACCTCGAGAGAGAGACAGGATGAGAAACAGAAGCTTACCTGCTTTATCTCACTCGATCAGAACCAGAGGGGCCACATCGATCCAAGAAGCTCATCAAGATTTTTTTTAGTTGTTATTGAACAGCTGAACAAACCATAATAATGGCCTTGTCCTGCTCTCCTGAGTGAGGAAGACTCCTCTTCTTCACCTGCTCTCCTGCGTTTGCTGGCCTGCATGCCGCTCAACAGGCTCCTTTTGTAAACCCTGAAATATTCACAGCTCCAAGGAAACTCATTTTCAAAGCAGGAAACCGAGCACATTGTGGATCAACACGCCACACTGCACTTTTAACTCCAGTTTTATTTCTGACATTTGCAACCTTGAGAAATCTGACACTTTTTATTCCTCTCCCAAAAGGTAACTGAAATGTTTCTTGTTCTTTTGCACGTTTTCACAATACATTGTCAAATCCCAGACAAGCAGGATGGGGGCCAGATCACATGCGAATGAACTTTTCGTCAATCTGGAGTTTCTGCTAAATTTCTCAGTTTGTCCGTTTGTTTCTGACACTCATTCTTTATTCCAGTGGCGTCTGTATCTCCTCTCACTGTGCTGTGAACCTCTACAGTCTGTAATAGATCAGTTTGGTTTGTCAATCTGTTGAGAGATCTGTACTATTCTGGGATTAAATCTGATGGTCTGTTTTTCATATTGGACACAGATAAAGGACTGTTTTCCATGTCCATCTGTCAGAGATGTGAAAGTCTGCGTTAGTGCTGAGGGGATTGGCCCACCTGCGGAGGAGACTCCGCCTCCCTCAGACTCCTTTCAGTTAAGTCCGCCCTTTCAGTTAAACCCATCCCTGGAAAAGTACTAGAAACCCATGTAAAAGATTGTGTAAATGCAGCAGGGCTGGAGATTGCACTGGCTCATGGCTACATGACCTGGTTGATCACTGAGAGGAGGTTGGAGGCTGAGATATGCTGACATGGGTGAAGCATGTCCTGGTGCCCATGGCTCTGTGGGAGTGTCTGCTGCTTCCGTTGAGAACGTTTAATTAAATGTCTGAGATTTATTTTTATATCCCTGGTTTGTGTGGATTTGGTCACTCGAGGCCATTCTAAGAAGCAGCTCTGAAAAAGCCACTGTAGGTTCCTGGACCATGGACCAAGGCGCTGGGTTGTGTTCTGGGCATTCTTTATGGTCAGCACTGGGTCTCCTTCATTGTTTAAAAACCGTAGAGAAGAATTCACCATCTGGGTTAGGGGAGGGGCTGTGTCTGGGTTAGGGGAGGGGCTGTGTCTGGGTTAGGGGAGGGGCTGGTTTTGAGGCTTCAGTCATGGAGGCCTCAGAAGGGTTTAAGGGCTTTAAGAGCTGAATGTTTACACTCCATATATAGTAAAATAGCTTCACCACAGACCCAACTGTGAGAGGACTGCTGGGTGTGGTGCACCCATGTGTGTGTGTGTGTGTGTGTGCACCCATGTGTGTGTGTGTGTGTGTGCACATTTATAGAAAGGTCATAAGAAAAGAAAATGGAGACCAGTAGTGCCTTTGTGCAGAGCTGTATTAGAAAAGCAGGAGGTGTTTGGAGGAGTTTGGGGAGTTTATCTCCTGCATTTCCACAGTTTAAAACCCTCTCCATTCCAGTGAACTCACGCAGCTCCTGTTCATCATAACTGTGTCTGTAGGGGGGACAAGGAGCAAGGAATTACTGTAGGTACAATCACACACAGAACACACAGACACAGATACACACACATAGAAGATACAAACACATGCACAGATACACACACACACCATATTTGGGGCTGAAGCAACTGCACTTCTGGTGAGCATCTAGTTACATACTGACTTCTGCTTTTCTGATCTGTGGGTTGTAGCACATACCTGTGTGTAGATTGTATTTCTGTTCAACAGAGCAGATGAGTGAGCACATTACATCACTGCCTGCCATGGAAGAGTGGTGTGTGTGTAAGCGTGAGGCAGGCAGCATTTTGCCTTGAGATGCAGAGAGATGGGCACATACACACACCACATATAAACCACTCACACACCACAAATACACCACACACACAAACTGTAAAGATGTAGAATGTAGAGACCAATAAGTTTAGAGGAGAAGGAAAACTAATATTTTTTCTGTGAATGGAACTAAAACATCAGTGACCGAGAAAGAGATGGAGAGAGAGAAACAGAAAACAAGACCCAGAGAGACATAAGGGCAGTGTTGTGGATTACTCTCCCAGTGTCTTACTCTACCAGATAATCTGCAGTAACCCCGTTCCTCTCTGACCCTGTGGCATATTTCATCTTTTTTTCCATTCCTTGGTTAATTCCTTTTCTCTGCTCTCATTCAGTTAAAAATGTTGATGTTCCTATGTTCAGCCGCAGGAGTGAAAGAAACTTCTTCACCACAGTAACTGTCTCCTACAGTGTCTCCTAGAGCGTCACCTAGAGTGTCTCCTAGAGCGTCTCCCAGAGCCACACAGAAATGAGAAAAAAGTCTTTCTGATTCAGTTCCAGCATTTAAAATACATTAGCAAAATGGATGGAGCTGCATATACACACAGCTGCAGCTCCTCCTGAGCACCAAACTCCTCAGCGTCCCTGCTACGTCTCTGCGCTACGTCTCTGCGCCGTCTCTGCGCTACGTCTCTGCGCTACGTCTCTGCGCTGTCTCTGCGCTACGTCTCTGCACCGTCTCTGCGCTACGTCTCTGCGCTACGTATCTGCGCTTCAACTCTGTCTGCAGAGGGGCGGAGAGGAGGGTGTGGAGGAGGGTGGAGCAGAGACTGCTTTAGCAGAATTGATTTCAGAAGTTGCTGTTATGCTCTGTGCTGCTGCCTGCCTGAAGTTTCCAGGCCTCAGTGATCTCACTATCCACACCACAAAGGCACATCCCGCCCCCTGCTGGCCTCTGGGGTTAAGGCTTCGGCCCACGCGCTGTCGACCAGTCTGTGACCTGGCAGCTCCAGCTGTCTCTTGTTCTGACTTGGACTCGCTCAGCCACAAGCATCCACCGCTGCTTCCTGTGGTTGCTGCCTGAGGAGACGCTCCTAACCCACACCTTCACCCAGATGGATGTTTTACGCCAGGCTGGATGCCCTACGCCTGACTCTGTACCGCTGCAATGCAGGGCCGGGTCAAGCCACTGACTTCCAGCCTGCTCTGATGATATCTGATAGCCTTGTGAAACTGCCCCTCCCTGGGGCTGTCTAACACTGTCTGCTCCTTATATCCCCCATAATCTTGCCCCAGTGCTCAGAAGTGTAAGTGAAACCAGATGGAAGTCTACTGGCAGGTCACATTCAGGACTTTGATTGTTCACACAGATGTTTCCTCTCCTCCAGCCTGGTTTCTGTTCAGGCTGGATCGATTCTTCAAAGTCCTTCGCACATCACTGACTAGCTTGAGTGATCTGGACTCTGCTGGTGGTGAAGTCACAATAGTTTGAGTGGGCTGAACCCTGATGGGGGTGGAGTCACAGACTCATTTGAGTGGGCTGGAACCTGCTGGGGGTGCAGTCACAGAATCGTTTGAGTGGGCTGAACCCTGATGGGGGTGCAGTCACAGAATCGTTTGAGTGGGCTGAACCCTGATGGGGGTGGAGTCACAGAATCGTTTGAGTGGGCTGAACCCTGATGGGGGTGCAGTCACAGAATCGTTTGAGTGGGCTGAACCCTGATGGGGGTGGAGTCACAGAATCGTTTGAGTGGGCTGAACCCTGATGGGGGTGGAGTCACAGAAGTGCTCATACCAAGAGGTTTATTTTACACTTTTTAATTCTTGTTTGGTAGAAATGTCACATTTCATTATAACAGGTTATAGCATCTAGGTGATGAAATTATGATTGTATAATGCACAGGGCTGTGGGGAACCTCTCTACAGTGGCAGAGAAGGGCAAAACAAATAGCTAGCATCTAGCTAGCTAGCATCTAGCTAGCTAGCATTTACAGTCCACTCATTTTCATTAATATTTGAAAGTTTCATTAACATGAAAATATTAATGAAGGTAAGCTGTCTGTAAACACTTGCTAATTTACTTTCATTTACATTACTTACATTAAGCTCCAATGATTTCCCACAAGAAAAACAAAAGCATGCTAACTGGCTAAAATGAGTTCCCCAAAATGCACAAAACATGGTTTAACTTTACTGCCTGCCGCAAACTCCACTTTGTGACTGATTGTCACAATACTCGGCCACAAGCACTTCCTGTGCTTTCTGTCAGATTCACCATTTGTAAATTTGGTTCGGTAGCCTACTGGTAAAAGTGTTACACATCTTGTTTGTTTGTACTTTTGTAATTCTGTTACCTAAAGCTGTAAATTGTTTTGCCCTTATTGGCCACTGTACCTCTCAGACGATCACGTGTGATAAGAATGTTATTCTGTTTCTCTTATAAACATGGGTTTGTTTTGTTTCTAGCCTGGTGTTCTCAATCTAAATGTAAATATTTATGAAGGACCACTATTGTTTTTATAGGCCTGTCTGTCTGTTTGGTTTACTAAAGTTTTAGCAGGACACAATAATGAGCTAGAATCAGCCCTTGGTAAATAATCATAAGGATATTACCCTGAGCCATGCCAGGCATGGTGCAGATTTTATTAAAATGGTTTTCTAGTGGAGTGAGTTTAATTAAATCAGTCTGTGATTCATGAGAAACGGCACCACACAGCATAATGAATAATTTCTAAGATCAGAAACAGAAATCATGACAAAAAAACAACCCATCAGCCAATGGTGTGTAAGTTCCTCACGCCTTGTGCCTTGTGCACCTCCCTGCTCTGTTCCTAGCAGTGGTTTTGTGAGTTCACATTTGTGAGTGGTTTTGTGAGTGTTCATGTTCATGTGATGTCATGTGATGTGGTGGGTAAAATACCATAACTGTAGCAAGGAACCAAAGCCCATTCAATAAAGCCCATACAGTGAAGCCCATACAATAAAGTCCATACAGTGAAGCCCATACAGTGAAGCCCATACAGTGAAGCCCATACCATAACACAGCGGCTTTGGTGAAGCTGCAGGAGCTGCTTGGACTGCTGTGTTGGACTGCTGTGTTGGACTGCTGTGTTTGACGGTGGTGTTGGACTGCTGTGTTGGACTGCTGTGTTGGACTGCTGTGTTTGACGGTGGTGTTGGACTGCTGTGTTTGACGGTGGTGTTGGACTGCTGTGTTTGACGGTGGTGTTGGACTGCTGTGTTGGACTGCTGTGTTGGACTGCTGTGTTGGACTGCTGTGTTGGACTGCTGTGTTGGACTGCTGTGTTGGACTGCTGTGTTGGACAGCGGTGGAAGCAGTGGTGCGTTTGTTGTTTGCACTGCTCTGTCTGACTGGCTTGTCTTGGCTATTTCAGCCCATCCTGTTTTCTGTCCTCTGTGTCCTGCCCGGGGGCGGCAGGGTCGGCGGGGTCGGCACCCTTGCGCCTTACAGAAAACCTCTTATTGAAGTTTTAGAAGTGGAAGGGCACCAGAGCTCTCGGCAAGCTCATCTTGGCGTCTGTTTGGCACCAATCCAGCCAATCAGAGCTGAGGTCAGAGAACTCGGAGGTGTAGAGCAGGGCCATCAAAAGGATGGAAATGTTTAACTGAGCTGCTAACAGCACACTTCAAAATCACTAGAACAAAACCACAGCTATGGTGTTACATTGGTACTGAGTTGTGTTGTGAGGTGTTACTGTGTCATGGTGTTACAGTGCTACTGTGTTGTGGTGTTACTGTGTTATGTTGTTATGTATAAACATCGTCTATTTCCAAGCATAAAATTGGATTATATTCAAGACACAATCAGCCCTCACCCTTCCATTTCACAAAGAGCACTTAAGGTTTCTGCAGTGTGTGTGTGTGTGTGTGTGTGTGTGTGAGACAGGATGGAACAATAGAACATTCTAGTTGTTTTTCCTTGTGAATTTTAGGATGACAACCTGGCTACAATAAGGATTATCTACAATAAGATTCCGTGAGGATTATCTACAATAAGATTCCATGCAGAATCGAGGAGGTGTCCTAGTGTGATTAACAGTGCCCTGATTGGAAGACTGTAACAGTGATGTCAGAGACGTTCTGTCTGCGATCAGAAAGATGCGTCATTGCTTCCCTTTTGGAAAGGTCTTTTCTCCAGACATCAGCTCCACCATTATCAACTGGAACTGTGACTTCTTTTGTTTAAATATTTAAGTGCAAAGTATTTTTCTGTAGGTAGATTACATTTTAGTTGCTTTATTCAAATATTCAAATTTATGTTATTAATTTTCAGTTTGCAGGTATTAATAAAACAATAAATACATGTGTTGAAACTCCTCTGTAAGCATCCATGAGACCTTGGTTAGCAGTGGAGAAGTCTGAGTTTCCACTAGTGCCATGACGTTGGAATTGAGCATCTTGGTCATTTGTTCAAATGAACACGAAGTCTTAAATCTCGTTTAGTTTTAGTAAAGGTAAAGTTTGTTTGTTTCAGTAAAGGTGTGGTTTCATATGCGATATGAGAAGTATTCGAAAATTGGACCTCATATTTTCAGCTTTAGGACCATGTCATTTATTTATGCAAGTCAGATTTAACCTCATTAGGATGAGGGCTGAGAATATTTTGATATGAATTATATGGGTGTAATGTTATGAATAAGTATGTTTAGAGACAAATATAGGAAAACACGCTTAAACAGGAAAAAGGCCCCTGGACCTCTGAGGGTTAAACAAGGTCTTATGAACAAACAATGCTAATAATTGCAATTTTAAATACAGAGTTCTAAAATCTCTTCATTATTAACCTCAGCAAGTGGGGTGGATATGCAGGGCATAATTTTGAGTGACGTTCTAGAATAAAACAGAAAACCTGAACTGAAAGTGTTCTGAACTCAAACTGGCTGGGCTTGGATGAGAGAGAGTGTGATTATCTGTTAGTCAGTTTGGTAACACTTGTTAATAAAAATTCATGCCAATAAAGCTGTATGAATTTGAATTTGTAGAGAAAAAGATAGAGACTGACTGAGACAGAGAGAGATAGAAAGAGAAAGAGAGTTAGAGAGTGAGTGAAATAATCAAAAGAATCCTTAAATCTGTTTGTCTAGAGGTTGATGGCTGTGACAGACATACACACACACTCTTTTTCTCTCTGACTCTGTGAGGGTGGGTAGGTGTGCGCATATGTGTCTTTTATCTCATCAGTTCCACGTGGCAGTTTTCCAGTCTTTTACACTGTCCTTTCATTTAAAGATCTTAAACTGTATCTAACACACACACTCATAACTCACACACACACACACACTTGCAGCTGTCTACCCTTTTGTCTGATTTTAGTTCCGCACCTGTTCGCTCTTGTGCTGGACGTGGTTATCGTGCTTCTCATAGTCATCTGTCCAAAGCCCTACGATGCCTGTGTGTCTAGGATATGCCCCCTCCTACCCCTGTCTCTCTCTCCCATCTCTCAATTGCACTCTCTCTCTTCCTCCTCGTCTCTCTCTCTCTCCCCCTCCCCCTGTCTCTCTTTCATTCTTTACCCCTCTCTCCCCCTTTGTCATTCATTCAATGAAGTTCAGTTTGAGGCAGCTTTATTGACATGACTATACCAGGTACATTTTTGCGAAAACAAATAATGTGAAGCTGAATGTAATTGTCTTTAATAACAAAATAGTAATAAAAGTAACAAAAACGAAATATAAATAAATACATGCATATGACAATAAATGATTAGAAACCAGGTAAAATAAGATAGCAATAATAAGAACAGTAAACATATTAGTAGGATATACATTAAAATTTTGTGAGATGTGGTGTGTATATAGTAAGAGATGTGGTGCTATATAGTGAGAGATAGGCTGTGTGTGTTGGTGTAGAGTGGTGTTTGTGTGTGTCGGTGTAGTGTGTGTTGGTGTATTGTACTCACTGTCAGATGGTGACATATACAGTGGGAGATGTGTGTAGAGTGTGTGTGTGTTGTGTAGAGTGTGGTACTCACTGTCAGACAGTGATGTTATATAGTGACAGATGTGGTGTGTAGTTTGTGTGTAAGCGTTGGTGTAGATTGTCATGTGTGTGTGTGTGTTGGTGTACAGCGTGGTGTGTGTAGCGTGGTGTTCACGTCATTCGTTTTCGTTTGCTTCTCCAAATTTGTAATTTCTTAGACTAGGGGAGAATTTTAAATAATAGAGTATAGTGTTAAAATTTACTGTGAAATTATGCAGAATCTGTGTGAATTTTCCACAGTGGAGGAGAAAGTGCTGCTCTACACCTCACTGGTCTCTCAGTGATTTTTATATCTATTTACATTTTTGTGTGTTTAAGTGTTTTCAATATTTCAGCCTTTTGCAGTTTGAGGTTAGTTAGGGTTACAGCTCATGCTGGTAGCCACCGTTTTTTCTTTCTGTGGTCTTTTTCTTGATGTACTAGTTTTAGCTTTTATTACTGATTTGTTATGAATTTCATCTATTTGGTTTACTAACATCTTAACATCTTTCTTGTTAGATTGGATCTGTGTTATTAGTAAACTGTTAATGAGATTAGTGATCTCTATAGAACTGTGTTATTAGTAAACTGTTAATGAGGTTAGTGATCTCTGTAGAACTGATTGTACTGGTGAATCAAGACACACCGTTAGCAGTCCATCTGAAAGGGGGGGCATACTGGAAATAGTTTGCAGTTTCTTTGATTTCTCTAATTGTGGAATTCTTTTTAGGCAGGATTAATCTGGCAGTGGTCTGATAGTGTTAGTAATAGCGTATTTGACTACACTAGACCCAGGAGCTGAGCAGTAACTGAACTTGCCTAAGGAGTCATCATGGATTTGACCATTAAACATGTACAGGCCTGGGCCTCAACAAAACTGTACCAACTCCTCACCATTCTTTTTACCACAGTGTTAGGCTGGTGGTCAAGTGTATGAAGGCCTTAAAATGGGGCTTCCATCTCTAGCAGGTTCTGATCATCTGCTGGCATTAAAGTGTCCATGCAGCAGAACATATCTTGTTCTCCTGCCGTTGTCTCTCTGAACCCATGCTGGAACCCAGATGCTTTTGGATGCCAGAAGAGAAATGTGTCCCTCTGCTGGGCCATAGAGGAGAAATGTGTCCCTCTGCTGGGCCATAGAGGAGAATTGTGTCCCTCTGCTGGGCCATAGAGGAGAATTGTGTCCCTCTGCTGGGCCATAGAGGAGAATTGTGTCCCTCTGCTGGGCCTTAGAGGAGAAATGTGTGTCTCTATTGGACCCGTCCCCCATACTCTATGGGGAGTATCGTGTGCCTTTAATGGTCCCCACAGGAGAGAAAACACAAAGTTTTGCACAGAAACAGTGTTTTAGGTGCTTAGAAGGTGAGAAAATGCTGTTGTGAACAACTAAATGCATATGCAGTGAGTGGCAGTTCTCTGGGAGAAGATGCCTTGTTGATGCCTGAGGTCAGAGGAGAATGGCCAGTCTGGTTTGAGCTGATTGAAAGGCAACAGTAACTCAAATAAACTCTCTTTGCTGTGCCATTCAAATGGGAGGGTCAGATTTTGGCATAAACAACATGAAAGCGTGGATCTATCCTGCCGTATATATCGGTGGTTTAGGCTGTTGATGGTGTAATTCTGGTGGTGTAATTGTGGTGTAGTGTTGCAGTAGTAGTGGTGGTGGTGATGAAATAATGGTGGTGGTATGGCGGTGGTGGTGTAATGGTGGTGGTGGTGAAATGGTGGTGGTGGTTTTAATAGTGGTGCTGGAATGGTGGTGGTATGGTGGTGGTGTATTGGAGGTGTATTGGTGTAGTGATGGTGTATTGGAGGTGTATTGGTATATTGGTGGTGGTGTAGTATTGGTGTATTCGTGGTGGTGTAGTATTGGTGTATTGGAGGTGTAGTGGTGGTGTATTGGAGGTGTATTGGTGTAGTGGTGGTGTATTGGAGGTGTATTGGTGTAGTGGTGGTGTATTGGTGGTGTATTGGTGTAGTGATGGTGTATTAGTGTATTGGTGGTGTATTGGTGGTGTGATGGTGAATGTACTGTGTGATGCTGTGATCATGTCAATATGGTCCAAAATCTCTGAGAAATGTTTACAGCACCTTGTTGAATCGTTTTTTAAGAATTAAGGCAGTTCTGAAGGTTAAAGGGTGTCCAACACAATTCTACCAAGGTGAACCTAATGAAGTGGCTGGTGTGTGTGTGTGTGTCTGAAGAATATTCAAGGTAAGTAACTGCAGTGTACTTAAGATATGTAGATATTCCAGAGAAACTGGATGTTTCAGACAGAGGTCCTTCATCGCTGTGCAAGCAAAGTGCTTCTTATATATAATTTCTTTATTTTAAAATTTTTTTCATTCATTTCTATGGTCCTCATGCATTATTTAGGCAGCACATTATTCGGAGTAGCGGCCTCTAGAATTTACACCCACGACTTTTGTCAGTGTGTTTTGTTTAGTGCCATATTCAATAATTGTTTAATATATCAAATAGACTGGAGCTGAAGTCTGTGCCATAGTGCCAAACCTCTCTCGTCTCAACCTATAAATCTCCATTTTCTTATTGGCTGAACCTTATTGGGGGGAGTTGTGTGTGTGTGTGTGGTGGGGGGGAAGTCTGTCAGGAAACACTGTGGGTGTGAGTGTGTGAAGTGAACCCTAATTCACAGGCGTTGGGCATTTAGATGTCATTCAAACCAAAGTGGAGGCGTGTGTGTAATAATAAGATTGTGTTTGTTTAAGTGGCTGTGTGTACAGTTGCAGTAAATTTGTAGCACATGGTGGTTATATTTAGCCAAGCGTCACTCAGTAAAACATGTGCAGGGGTTTATTGTAATTCTACACAGGCTTGGGGAGCATGTCTGAGGGTTGCAGGCAGAATGCCTGACAGTGGCCAGGTTCCAGAGGCAGCTTAGTTGGGAGGTTTGTGTGTGTGTGTGGGGGGGTGTGTGTGTGGTTGTGTGTGTGTGTGTGGGGGTGGGGGAGGACTAGGAATTGTTGCCATATATAGTTTCATGACCTGATGCTAGTTTTCACATCCTGAGCAGTGGAACATTTTTAATTCCTTTTGTTTAGAATTCTGTCTTTCTTTCTTTTCTTCTTTCTCTCTCTCCTCTCTCTCCTTGGGAACACTTTGGAGCTCTCTAAATGTCTGCTTATGACCACCATTTCTGTGGTTTCAAGTGTTTAAAGTTGTGTGGAGGATGAGAGGAATTGTTCTATGTGTGTGTGTGTTTTTACACTCCTCTGTCTGTTCTGTGACCTACATGTGTGTGTGTCTGTGTTCTTACATTCATCTGTCTGTTCTGTAATCTAAATGTGTGTATGTGTGCGTGTGTGTTCACACGTCCTGGAATAGGACAAGTGCCTTCTGAAGGTCATGTGGGCAGAGAGCACAGCCAGAGCTCCACCCACCCTCTCTTCCCTGGTGGTAACAGGCTCCTCCCCCTCCCACCTCCCTGCCAGTTTGCTATGGCACTAATGCCCACTGTACATGCAAATGAAAGATTTGGCATTAGTTGGTATGTGTTGAGCAGTAATCTGTGTGAATGGATTGGCCAGGGTAGTGTATGGGGCGTGTGTGGACTAGTGTGATCTGGGTTGTGTGTTTTGAGTATTGTGTGTTGGGTAGTGTGTTAGGTAGTATATGTGAGGTAGTATGAGTAAAGCTGTGTGTTGAGGAATACATGTGGCATACTGTGAATTGTGTAGTATGAGTGGGGTTGTGTAGTGTGAGTGGTGTAGTGTGTATGTATTGGCGGTGTTGGAGCTAGTGTGTGAGTAGGGTAGTGAGTGTTGGGTATTGAGAGTTGGCTAGTGTGTGTGTGCTGGGTCATGTGAGTGGGGTGTGTGTATGTGTTGGATAGTGTGTGGGGGGGTTGGGTAGTGTGAGTGTGTGTAAGGGGTGAGTGTATGTGTGGGGTCATGTGAGTAGAGTGTGTGGAGGAGAGGGGAGAGAACATGAGAAAAGAGAAGAGAGGAAAGAAGGAGAGATGAGAGGGGAGAAGAGAAGAAGAGAGGAAAGAAGAAAAGGGGAGAGAAGATGAGAGGGGAGGAGAGGAGGGAATAGGCAGGATGGATGAAATGAACAGGAGAGTAAGAAATATGGACACAAGCCAGGAGGTTTTTCAAAGATGGACGTATCAGAGAATTCTGGGCAAAAATAAAGGATGGAGAGATCTGTTTTCTGAATCTCAGTATGGTGTGTGTGTGTGTGTGTGTGTGTGTGTGTGTGTGTGTGTGTGTGTGTGTGTGTGTGTGTGTTGGTAAATGACACCAAAAACATTGTTAGTGCATGTGAGTCACTGTCTACTTCTGTGAGTTGGTGTCTGCAGTAATTCCTCACGCGCTCTGCCCATAGATGTCCACTCCAAACACCTCTTTGGTGTTTTCAAGTATAATTCTTTATTTGCATGACTATGATTATACAATGTTGTATGATTATACAAAAGTAAAGGGATATGTAAAAAGAAGAAAAAGAAAGACATTAAAAAATAAATAAATAAGCAAGCCAACAGAAAATGATACTAATATAGTGTGTGTATAACAGTGATTGATAGGAAGCAGGCACTGTGTCTCCCTCCTGAACCGTCCAGAGCAGAGACACCTCCGTGGTGCCTCTCTTCGCTTCCTCTCCAAGAATAGTAGCACATTTATCAGTTGCAGTGTAATGCAAAATTTAATGAATTGTCCTTTTTCTTAACTTCATTAAAGAATGTTTCTTATTTATAAATATTTTAAACAATAGATTAAAAATGCAAAGTAGACACAGACCCAGTTCTGTGTGGTGGGGTAAAGACCCAGTTCTGTGTGGTGGGGTAAAGACCCAGTCCTGTGTGGTGAGGTAAAGAGCCAGTCCTGTTTGGTGGGGTAAAGCCCCAGTCCTGTGTGGTGGGGTAAAGCCCCAGTCCTGTGTGGTGGGGTAAAGCCCCAGTCCTGTGTGGTGGGGTAAAGACCCAGTCCTGTGTGGTGAGGTAAAGACCCAGTCCTGTGTGGTGGGGTAAAGACCCAGTTCTGTGTGGTGAGGTAAAGACCCAGTCCTGTGTGGTGGGTTAAAGACCCAGTCCTGTGTGGTGAGGTAAAGACCCAGTTCTGTGTGGTGGGGTAAAGCCCCAGTCCTGTGTGGTGGGGTAAAGCCCCAGTCCTGTGTGGTGGGGTAAAGCCCCAGTCCTGTGTGGTGGGGTAAAGACCCAGTCCTGTGTGGTGAGGTAAAGACCCAGTCCTGTGTGGTGAGGTAAAGACCCAGTCCTGTGTGGTGGGGTAAAGACCCAGTCCTGTGTGGTGAGGTAAAGACCCAGTCCTGTGTGGTGGGGTAAAGACCCAGTCCTGTGTGGTGGGGTAAAGACCCAGTCCTGTGTGGTGGGGTAAAGCCCCAGTCCTGTGTGGTGGGGTAAAGACCCAGATCTGCTCCCTGAGTGCTGCTGGTGTGTTGTTGTTGTTTTACTCTGATTCTTGTTTATACCACCCTGTCAGAGCTGCTGGAGCAGATACACATACTGTATGTGGTGAACCTTGTTCTCTGGGTGATGTTAACACATGGTTATCAGCATACAGCAAACCCCTGAACTCAGCATAATTTAATGACAGGTCAGATTGGCACAGTACTGTCAGTCATGTATGTAAATGTTAATAGTGTAGGACCTAAACTCTGTGAAGAACTCAGTTCTATATTTGCCTTTTACAGCACATTTGCTGTTTGAATATATCGAAGTTTCTCACCTTTTCCATATTGAAGACGGTGAAATAGTGACAAACTGAATCAAATGCTTTGTGAAAATGTACAAACTCTGCAAATATTTTAGTGTCTAAGATTTTTCTGCTCAAGGAAATAACCTTTATTGCAACAGAAATGCCTTTAACAAGTCTCACACGGCAAAAACAGGCAAAACTAATGGGCAAACTACATAATGAGCACACACAAGAGGGGCTAGACGTCTCCAAACACTAAACTAACGCAAGATATGATAATGGGATAATGCACACACAAGAGGGGGCAAAACTGGGCAAACTACATAATGAGCACACACAAGAACGTCTCCAAACACTAAACTAACGCAAGATATGATAATGGGCAAACTACATGAGCACAGGGGCAAGAGGGCTAGACGTCTCCAAACACTAAACTAACGCAAGATATGATAATGGGCAAACTACATAATGAGCACACACAAGAGGGGCTAGACGTCTCCAAACACTAAACTAACGCAAGATATGATAATGGGCAAACTACATAACGCAAGATATGATAATGGGCAAACTACATAATGAGCACACACAAGAGGGGCTAGACGTCTCCAAACACTAAACTAACGCAAGATATGATAATGGGCAAACTACATAATGAGCACACACAAGAGGGGCTAGACGTCTCCAAACACTAAACTAACGCAAAGATATGATAATGGGCAAACTACATAATGAGACCACACAAGAGGGGCTAGACGTCTCCAAACACCGACTCCAAACACTAAACTAACGCAAGATATGATAATGGGCAAACTACATAATGAGCACACACAAGAGGGGCTAGACGTCTCCAAACACTAAACTAACGCAAGATATGATAATGGGCAAACTACATAATGAGCACACACAAGAGGGGCTAGACGTCTCCAAACACTAAACTAACGCAAGATATGATAATGGGCAAACTACATAATGAGCACACACAAGAGGGGCTAGATCCAAACACTAAACTAACAAGATATGATAATGGGCAAACTACATAATGAGCACACACAAGAGGGGCTAGACGTCTCCAAACACTAAACTAACGCAAGATATGATAATGGGCAAAACATAATGAGCACACACAAGAGGGGCTAGACGTCTCCAAACACTAAACTAACAAGATATGATAATGGGCAAACTACATAATGAGCACAAACAGGGGCTAACGTCTCCAAACACTAAACTAACGCAAGATATGATAAGATATGATAATGGGCAAACTACATAATGAGCACACACAAGAGGGGCTAGACGTCTCCAAACACTAAACTAACGCAAGATATGATAATGGGCAAACTACATAATGAGCACACACAAGAGGGGCTAGACGTCTCCAAACACTAAACTAACGCAAGATATGATAATGGGCAAACTACATAATGAGCACACACAAGAGGGGCTAGACGTCTCCAAACACTAAACTAACGCAAGATATGATAATGGGCAAACTACATAATGAGCACACACAAGAGGGGCTAGACGTCTCCAAACACTAAACTAACGCAAGATATGATAATGGGCAAACTACATAATGAGCACACACAAGAGGGGCTAGACGTCTCCAAACACTAAACTAACGCAAGATATGATAATGGGCAAACTACATAATGAGCACACAAGAGGGGCTAGACGTCTCCAAACACTAAACTAACGCAAGATATGATAATGGGCAAACTACATAATGAGCACACACAAGAGGGGCTAGACGTCTCCAAACACTAAACTAACGCAAGATATGATAATGGGCAAACTACATAATGAGCACACACAAGAGGGGCTAGACGTCTCCAAACACTAAACTAACGCAAGATATGATAATGGGCAAACTACATAATGAGCACACACAAGAGGGGCTAGACGTCTCCAAACACTAAACTAACGCAAGATATGACAAACTCGTACAAAACACATACAAACTATTTAACACTTAAGAGCATTTAAACATTAGATTTAACTAAATAAAGTTTGTGTGGAAGCACACTGCATTCTGGGAGGCGGTGCTGTGTTCTTCTCTGATCTCTCTAAGCCCAGTGGTAGATTTAGGTCTTTTTCCTTTGGTGTGAAATACCTCCTGATCTGTCAGTTACAGAATGTAAAGAATGTTGTCTGATGTGCAGCGTTTTATAAAAAGCCAGTTTCTTCTAAGGTCTTCCTAAAAAGAAGATGATTATTCTGGTGTTTATTATACTACACATCATTTTCCCCACATTACTACACACAGACGCCTCGGAGACCCGGCATAGTCAACAGTCACCTCATTTGGGGTGATTGGAGTTCACTCAGATTCATGCAGAAAACTACAAAAATCATGAAAGAGTGCATCTCTCCACCCTCCCTCCCTTCTGTCTCTCATCTGCTCCCCTTCCTTCTCTTTCTCTACCTCCATTCTCTGGTTCTATCCTCTGTCCCTCCCTCTCTCCCTCCCTCTCTCTGTCTGTGTTCTGTCCTTTCTGTTGTTTGCACAGGGCTGGGGTCTGAGGGTGTAGCCCTGTCTCATTCTACTGCCCCTTCTCCTCTTCTGCCTTGCTTCTTGGTGAAGAATCCTGAAGCCTGTGTTTCTGCCCCTGGGAGAAACGACAGCTCTCCCCTGCCCTCACCCCTGCCCACACTTGCTGTTTTTCAACTCCAACGGGCGTTTCTCCCCTGTCCCTAAGGGCTCTGTAGGAGGCAGTGTAGCAACTACAGACTGTGTAATTACACACATGTGTGCAGGTTAGGTAGCTGACCCTTAGAGTGAGTGTGTGTGTGTGAGAGAGAGAGAGAGCGAGAGATGAGATAGTATATGTGTATGTGTGTGTGTGTGTGAGAGAGAGCAAGAGATGAGATAGTATATGTGTGTGTGAGAGAGAGAGAGCGAGAGATGAGATAGTATATGTGTATGTGAGTGTGTGTGTGTGTGAGAGAGAGAGCGAGAGATGAGATAGTATATGTGTGTGTGAGAGAGAGAGCGAGAGATGAGATAGTATATGTGTATGTGAGTGTGTGTGTGTGTGAGAGAGAGAGCAAGAGATGAGATAGTATATGTGTGAGAGAGAGAGAGCGAGAGGATGTGTGTGTGTGAGATTGTGTGAGAGAGACAGAGACAGCGAGAGTATGTGTGTTTGTGAGAGATTGTGTGTACACACACATGACTATGTTTTGAGTGAGATCATGAGGATGAACTTACCAGCTGTTAAAGATGACGTGACAAATTTTGCTTGTTGCCTTGGGAATGAATAAGTAGTCACTGTATTTTAATGCGTAGTGTTTTATTGTGTAGTGTTTACTGTGTAGTGTTGTATAGTGCGTGCAGTGTGTATAGTGTGTGATGTGTTCTGTAGTGTGTGATATACTGTGTGTGTTGTGTGTAATGTGTGTAGTGATGTATTAAGTGTGTGCAGTGTTATAGAGTGTCTAGTGTTGTATAGAGTGTCTAGTGTTGTATAGAGTGTGTAGTGTGATGTATTTGGGTTGCAGGAACAGCTGTCTCACAATAGACCTCTACAGATCTCACTATAGACCTCTACAGATCTCACTATAGATCTCTATAGATCTCACTATAGATCTCTATAGATCTCACTTTAGACCTCTACAGTTCTCACAATAGACCTCTACAGATCTCATGGACTGAACTCTCTTAAGCCCTAAGCGTAGCGTACTAGCGTAGCGTACTAGCGCATTGCCTGGTGACTTGCTGGTCAGCCCGGTGGAAGAGGACCTGCCTCTGGGTCCCACCAAGCGCTTCTTCACTCAGCCAGGGAGGTTTTCCCCCTCACTGTCACCACCTGCTTGTTCCTCAGGCATCTGGGCCCCAGAAATTTGTAAAGCTGTTTTGTGGCAATTTGTGTTGTGAGAAGCGCTCTTTAAAGTGCTGTATAAATCAGTGTGACTCGAGTGTGATAAGATTTAGTGTCTTTGTTCTTGCTTGTATCCTCTCTGGCAGAGCTGCCATCGCGCTGTCAGGCCTCAGAAGGCGCTCGGCCTGTGCAGATCATCAAGACACTGTTCGGGTTCCTCAGTCAGGCACACTGGTGTCTTTGTCCCGCGTGTGTCCTGTTGATCTCTCCCGTTAACAGGTGTTGAGTGAGTGGAGAGCTGTTCTGTGATTACAGTCTGTACTGCCAACATGAAGGTGCCTCCTGCATGTGTTCCCCAGACCAGCGGGAGCTCTGATTGGCTGGAGCATACGGGATATGGCAGGATCCTGCATGTGGTCCCCAGACCAGCGGGAGCTCTGATTGGCTGGAGCATACGGGATATGGCACGATACTATTGAAAGTGATCAGTGTGAACAAGACTCTCTCCTCTCTATTTGTAGTACTGCTCCATGTTTTTCTTTACAATCCGCTCCTCCTCTCTGTAAAGTGTGCGACATCTTTTAGACACATAAACACGCACGCACACACACAAACACACACACATGGTTCAGTTGCTGTTCTGGCTATGTCACATTTCACTTGTATTGCAGGATCCTTATGTGGTTTACAGATTTCTAGTAGATTTGTTTATTCTGCCCTGCTGCTGAACTCCATAGCTGGAACCTTCAGAACCTTCTAATGCCTCTGACCCCCCACAGCCCCCACACCCTGAACCCCCTCAGCCCAACTGAACCCCTTCAACACTCAATTCTCAAACACCAGAGGCTTTACCCAAAGTATAGCTTGTGTGTGTGTGTGTGTGTGTGTGTGTGCCTCTCCTCACAACATGCTATCCTGCTTCTGTATCTGTTAGCACCTGCTACTGATGACAATAGAGAGAGGGGGAGGGAGGGAGGGGGGGAGAGGGGAGGGAGAGAGGGGAGGGGGGGGGGAGAGAGGAAGGTGTCTGGCCCACACAGACAGAGCTGGTTACCCAGAGAGGCCAGACTGTGCTGTCACTGCAAGTTTTCAGTGGTGGAGATGGAGCTGCATTTCTTAACAGAATGCTCTAAATATGATTCTGTTAGAAATGTTTCAGCTCTGGGGGACACCGAGACCCTGCCGCACATATTAGGAGAGGAGAGTGAACTCATCGTACACGCCCCTAACCCTAACCCCAATTACACGCAATAAGTGACAGCACGTCACAAACCGAGAGACAACCAGTGAGGACAATCTTCCAATTATTATTCATTGTTACTGATATTTACATATTTAGTGATTGTCTTGACTCTTATATTTTTCCTTTTCCTTTATTGATTACTAAATGTAAATAACTACATTTTTAGTGTCTACTGTATCATTATTGTCTTGTTTATATTTGTGTGTTTCTTGTTGCTTTGGAAACAGTGTGTGTTTTTACCTTCATGCCAATAAAGCATCAATGAACCGGAGAGGGAGGAGAGAGAGTAAGAGAGAGAGAGAGAGAGAGATGGATGGAGGGAGGGAGGGAGGGAGGGAGGAGAGAAAGATGCACAGCTGAACTCATCACTTCTCTGGACCTCAACAGTAATTGCAATGACATAAGTGAGCTTTTTCCTGCACTCATGTTCTGAAGCCTTAATTTACAAAGTGGAATGTTCAGCTGGAAAATGAACACGTCTCTGATGAGGGGGACGCAGGAGGATGGTGGAGCTGTCCTGTCCGCCTCACGGCTGTCTGGGCTTTGTGCATGGGGAAGAGGAGCAGCTGATCTGAGAGGAACATATCTGTCTCTCTTCACTGTTAATGTCAAATACACACAGCTGTTTTATATAATAGAAATGTGCTTTGTAATGGTAATGCATGGGACAGCATGAACCTCTGCTTACTCCAAAGTCTAACCATCTCTCTCTCTCCCCCTATCTCCCTCACTCTCTCTCTCTCTGTATGTCTTGTTTACTCCTGGATTCCCCCCTGGTATGGCTGTGGTGCAGGTAAGGCATTATTTTTGACTCTCTTTCACAGCATGTTTATATCAGCTCCATCACTCACACACACCCCTGCAGCACTGCTCAAATGTTTCCTTCTCCTACGCACCATCAAACCAATCAGATTCATCTGACATGTTAGATATGACAAAACACTAAATATTGTAGCAACGACAGAAAATATCTCTGGATACGAGTACCACAGTTGTGCTGTCTGAACAAGTCCTGGAACAAAACAGCCCAGGACAGCACACTTAACCCAGGACAGCACACTCAAGCCAGGACAGCACACTCAAGCCAGGACAGCACACTCAAGCCAGGACAGCACACTCAAGCCAGGACAGCACACTCAACCCAGGACAGCACACTCAACCCAGGACAGCACACTCAAGCCAAGATAGCACACTCAACCCAGGACAGCACACTCAAGCCAGGACAGCACACTTGAGTGTCAGTGTTGGAGCGTTAAAACACATTTGAGTGTGAATCTCCCTCAGGGCTCTTTGATTTTACAGGCAAAACATGCCATCAGGCTTTAGTCCCAAAGGCACATGTGTGTGTGTGTGTGTGTGTGAGGGAGAGAGAGGGAGAGAATGAGAGTGTGTGTTTGGGGGGGTTCAGGGTTTTGTGGATTATGTACCACTGGCATGCATTGTTGTTGGATCTATGGTAGTGTGAATTATGAAATGAACAGTAGTAGAATGAAGACACTTGGACTCTCTGCCCATCTAATCCTTACCCTAACCCTACCCCAACACTAACCCTAATCCTTACCCTACCCCTACCCCAACACTAACCCTAATCCTTACCCTAACCCTACCCCAACACTAACCCTAATCCTTACCCTAACCCTACCCTAACCCTAACCCTAACCCTACCCTAACCCTACCCCAACACTTACCCTAACCCTACCCCAACACTAACCCTAATCCTTACCCTACCCCAACACTAACCCTAATCCTTACCCTAACCCTACCCCAACACTAACCCTAATCCTTACCCTAACCCTACCCCAACAATAACCCTAATCCTTACCCTAACCCTACCCCAACAATAACCCTAACCCTCCGCAATTACACACAAACCCTGTGAGGCCTAGAAGCTGCATACAAATTCATATAAACGTGTGAAGCCTCCCACGGCCAGAGCCCAAATGGGGCTGAGATGGGCGTCCTCAGGTCCTGGCAGGAGAGAGGGAGACACTCAGAACGAACCTCCACTAGCTGTCCAAACAGTGATGCAGCTCTGGAAAGACTGCAGTGGTGCTGTGGGCTTTAAAGATGTGGGTGTATGTGGTGCTGTATGAGGGTGTATGTGGTGCAGTATGTGGGTGTATGTGGTGGTGTATGTGGGTGTTTGTGGTGCAGTATGTGGGTGTATGTGGTGGTGTATGTGGTGGTGTATGAGGGTGTATGTGGGTGTATGTGGTGGTGTATGTGGGTGTATGTGGTGGTGTATGTGGATGTATGTGGTGCTGTATGAGGGTGTATGTGGGTGTTTGTGGTGGTGTTTGTGGTGCTATATGTGGGTGTATGTGGTGGTGTTTGTGGTGGTGTATGTGGGTGTTAGTGGTGCTGTATGAGGGTGTATGTGGGTGTTTGTGGTGCTATATGTGGGTGTATGTGGTGGTGTATGTGGGTGTATGTGGTGGTGTATGTGGTGCTGTATGAGGGGCTAGTATCTGGTGTGTGCACAGTGGATCATCCATCAGCTCCCACCCTTTCAGTGGCACACTCCTATGGAGAAAAATGGCCCAGGGACAGAGAGACAGGCCAGAGAGCTAACTTAGTAGTAATTAAGGACCAAAAAAGAAGAGCATGGATTGGGGGGTCGGGGGGTGACTGTGCATGCTGAACTGCCTGACCTAGACCCACCCTACAGACATAAACACACGACCCGGGAGAGGTGGGAGGGACCAGTGAGCAGAGCTTCTACCCACAGAGGACACAGGCGATCTCACGCCAGTGGGTCAGTACTGTATATGAGTATCTCACGTCAGTGGGTCAGTACTGTATATAGAGGATCTCACGCCAGTGGGTCAGTACTGTATATAGAGGATCTCACGCCAGTGGGTCAGTACTGTATATAGAGGATCTCACGCCAGTGGGTCAGTACTGTATATAGAGGATCTCACGTCAGTGGGTCAGTACTGTATATAGAGGATCTCACATCAGTGGGTCAGTACTGTATATGAGTATCTCACGCCAGTGGGTCAGTACTGTACATAGAGGATCTCACGCCAGTGGGTCAGTACTGTACATAGAGGATCTCACGCCAGTGGGTCAGTATATAGAGGTACATAGAGGATCTCACGCCAGTGGGTCAGTACTGTATATGAGTATCACGCCAGTGGGTCAGTACTGTACATAGAGGATCTCACGCCAGTGGGTCAGTACTGTACATAGAGGATCTCACGCCAGTGGGTCAGTACTGTATATAGAGGATCTCACGCCAGTGGGTCAGTACTGTATATAGAGGATCTCACATCAGTGGGTCAGTACTGTATATATATCAGAGTGGGATCTATATAGAGGACAGTGGGTCAGTGGGTCAGTACTGTACTGTATATACATCAGGATCTCACATCAGTGGGTCAGTACTGTATATAGAGGATCTCACGCCAGTGGGTCAGTACTGTATATAGAGGATCTCACGCCAGTGGGGTCAGTGGGTCAGTACTGTATATGAGGATCTACACTGTATATAGAGGATCTCACGCCAGTGGGTCAGTACTGTATATAGAGGATCTCACGCCAGTGGGTCAGTACTGTATATAGAGGATCTCACATCAGTGGGTCAGTACTGTATATAGAGGATCTCACGCCAGTGGGGTCAGTACAGTGGGTCAGTACTGTATATAGAGGATCTCACGCCAGTGGGTCAGTACTGTACATAGAGGATCTCACGTCAGTGGGTCAGTACTGTATATAGAGGCAGTGGGTCGGTACTGTATATAGAGGGTCTCACGTCAGGGGGTCAGTACTGGTATAGAGGATCTCACGTCAGTGGGTCAGTACTGTATATAGAGGATCTCATGTCAGTGGGTCAGGACTGTACAGAGAGGATCTCACATCAGTGGGTCAGTACTGTATATGAGTATCTCACGTCAGTGGGTCAGTACTGTATATAGAGGATCTCACGCCAGTGGGTCAGTACTGTATATAGAGGATCTCACGCCAGTGGGTCAGTACTGTATATAGAGGATCTCATGTCAGTGGGTCAGGACTGTACAGAGAGGATCTCACATTAGTGGGTCAGTACTATACAGAGAGGATCTCACATTAGTGTGTCAGTTCTGCTGATTGAGTGTTTGTTTTGTACTTTCAATCTGTCTTTACCTGTTTCTTCTTTGCTTTGGCAAAAATGTAACTAATAACATTAATGCCATGTCATTAATTTCACTCACTCTCACTCACCCACTCTCTTTCACTCAGTCTCTCTCTCTCTCTCACACGCTCTATCTCACTATCTCTCACTCCCTCTATATTTCCTTCTCTCTCTCCCCTTCTTTTCAATTCAATATAGCTTTATTGGCATGAGTATTCCCAGTACAATTTTGCCAAGGCCAATAATTTGGAATGAAACTATATATAAACTAAAGAAAGAAAGAAGTTGTAATAAACTACATAAACAAATAAAAAAAATAAATGTATGAAAATATGAGATCTTTCTCAGTGTGCTCATGGAATATCCAGGTGTTTATTCATCTCTCTCTGTCTTTCTCTTAAACATTAGTCAGGTGTTCAGTTGTGTGTGTGGCTGACTGTGTGTGTGTGTTTCTGAGTGCTAATGTGGGTTAGAGTGTGTCCTGTGATTGATGTTCGTGGAAACAGGGCAGGTGTGTATGAGTCAGGCAGCTCAAATGTGAGTGACAAACATAGATGCGCAGCTGCAAGCTTCTACACACACACACACACACACACACACACACACACACACACATGTGCACACTCCTATACATTCATTCAAACAAGCTAAAACATACACTCCCACACAAATGCAGACGCAGACACACAGATGCTCAAATGTGCACATACACACACGTGCTTAAATCATAGAGAGAGAGAGAGAGACAGAGGCAGAGAGAGACATAGACTGATAAAGACAGATGGTAACATTTTGTTCTGGTGAACACTGGAAATATACTGTATCTGATCAACTAAAAAAGATGTGTACTTGAAAAAAAGACTCACCATCATTCACTCAGGTTGAGTTAGAGAGGGAAAGGGAAAGAGGGGTAGTGAAGAGTGAGGATGAGTGAGGGAGAGGGGTAGTGAAGAGTGAGGATGAGTGAGGGAGAGGGGTAGTGAAGAGTGAGGATGAGTGAGGGAGAGGGGTAGTGAAGAGTGAGGATGAGTGAGGGAGAGGGGTAGTGAAGAGTGAGGATGAGTGAGGGAGAGGGGCAGTGAAGAGTGAGGATGAGTGAGGGAGGGGTAGTGAAGAGTGAGGAGTGAGGGAGGGGCAGTGAAGAGTGAGGGAGAGGGGTAGTGAAGAGTGAGGATGAGTGAGGGAGAGGGGTAGTGAAGAGTGAGGATGGAGTGAGGGAGAGGGGCAGTGAAGAGTGAGGGAGAGGGGCAGTGAAGAGTGAGGGAGAGGGGTAGTGAAGAGTGAGGATGAGTGAGGGAGAGGGGTAGTGAAGAGTGAGGATGAGTGAGGGGAGGGGTAGTGAGTGAGGATGAGTGAGGGAGAGGGGTAGTAGAAAGTGAGGATGAGTGAGGGAGAGGGGTAGTGAAGAGTGAGGATGAGTGAGGGAGAGGGGTAGTGAGGATGAGTGAGGGGAGGGGTAGTGAGGATGAGTGAGGGAGAGGGGTAGTGAAGAGTGAGGATGAGTGAGGAGGGAGAGGGGTAGTGAAGAGTGAGGATGAGTGAGGGAGAGGGGGAGTGAGGGAGAGGGAGTGAGGATGAGTGAGGGAGGGGAGGGAAGAGTGAGGATGAGTGAGGGAGAGGATGAAGAGTGAGGGAGAGGGGTAGTGAGGAGAGTGAGGAGGAGTGAGGGAGGGGAGGGGATGAGTGAGTGGGAGAGGAGTGAGGATGAGTGAGGGAGAGGGGTAGTGAAGAGTGAGGATGAGGGAGGGGGTAGGAAGAGGAGGATGAGGGAGAGGGGTAGTGAAGAGTGAGGGAGAGGGGTAGTGAAGAGTGAGGATGAGTGAGGGAGAGGGGGTAGTGAAGAGTGAGGGAGTGAGGGAGAGGGGTAGTGAAGAGTGAGGAGAGTGAGGGAGAGAGTGAGGATGAGTGAGGGAGAGGGGTAGTGAAGAGGGAGGATGAGTGAGGGAGAGGGGTAGTGAAGAGTGAGGATGAGTGAGGGAGAGGGGTAGTGAAGAGTGAGGATGAGTGAGGGAGGGGTAGTGAAGAGTGAGGATGAGTGAGGGAGAGGGGTAGTGAGGATGAGTGAGGGAGAGGGGTAGTGAAGAGTGAGGATGAGTGAGGGAGAGGGGTAGTAAAGAGTGAGGATGAGTGAGGGAGAGGGGTAGTGAAGAGTGAGGATGAGTGAGGGAGAGGGGTAGTAAAGAGTGAGGATGAGTGAGGGAGGGGGTAGTGAAGAGTGAGGATGAGTGAGGGAGAGGGGTAGTGAGGAGTGAGGGAGAGGGGTAGTGAAGAGTGAGGATGAGGGTAGTGAAGAGTGAGTGAGGGAGAGGGGTAGTGAAGAGTGAGGGAGAAGAGTGAGGATGAGTGAGGGAGGGGTAGTGAAGAGTGAGGATGAGTGAGGGAGAGGGGTAGTGAGTGAGGATGAGTGAGGGAGAGGGGTAGTGAAGAGTGAGGATGAGTGAGGGAGAGGGGTAGTGAAGAGTGAGGATGAGTGAGGGAGAGGGGTAGTGAAGAGTGAGGATGAGTGAGGGGAGGAGTGAGGATGAGTGAGGGAGAGGGGTAGTGAAGAGTGAGGGAGAGGGGTAGTGAAGAGTGAGGATGAGTGGGAGAGGGGTAGTGAAGAGTGAGGATGAGTGAGGGAGAGGGGCAGTGAAGGGGTGAGTGAAGTGAGTGAGGGGAGGGAGGGGGGGGAGAGGGGTAGTGAAGAGTGAATGAGTGAGGGAGAGGGGTAGTGAAGAGTGAGGATGAGTGAGGGAGAGGGGTAGTGAAGAGTGAGGATGAGTGAGGGAGAGGGGTAGTGAAGAGTGAGGGAGTGAGTGGGGGGAGAGGGGTAGTGAAGAGTGAGGGTGAGTGTGGGAGAGGGGCTGTGAAGAGTGAGGATGAGTGAGGGAGAGGGGTAGTGAAGAGTGAGGGTGAGTGTGGGAGAGGGGCTGTGAAGAGTGAGGATGAGTGAGGGAGAGGGGTAGTGAAGAGTGAGGGTGAGTGTGGGAGAGGGGCTGTGAAGAGTGAGGATGAGTGAGGGAGAGGGGTAGTGAAGAGTGAGGGTGAGTGTGGGAGAGGGGCTGTGAAGAGTGAGGATGAGTGAGGGAGAGGGGTAGTGAAGAGTGAGGATGAGTGTGAGGGGGGAGAGTGGGATGAGTGAGGGAGAGGGGTAGTGAAGAGTGAGGATGAGTGAGGGAGAGGGGCGGTGAATTTGGTCGTGCCTGAGGAATATGATCACAAGCCTGAAAAAGTAAATAAATCCATCCATCCATCCATTTACATCTGCTTATCCAGGTACCGGTCGTGGGGGCAGTAGCCTAAGAAAGGAGGCCCAGGTTTCCCTCTCCCAGGCCACCTCTTCTAGCTCTTCTGGGGGGAAACCGAGGCGCTCCTCAAACGTCCACCTCAAAGAAGCTCTGGTGTCTCTGTCCTCTGTCACTTCCTCAGTCTCCTCCTGGGTGAGATGTAGGAGATTTTGTTGCATAAAATGCAACCACACTTTAGGATTTTTAACCATGTTTAAGGTACGCTTACCAAGCAAACAGTAGGTGTCTGCTCCCATCAGAGCAAGTGTGATGTTAACTAGCGATGTTAACGTGACGTTCAGTCATGCTTCTGTTGTCTGTAGCGTCTGTTTGGGAGAGCAGACTCTCATAAATCTTTATGAACAGTTTGGAGCTGGCCCCTTCCTCTTCCAACATGACTGTGCACCATTGCACAACGCAAGGTCCATAAAGACATGGATGGCAGAGTCTGGTGTGGATGAACTTGACTGGCCTCAACCCGATAGAACACCTTTGGGATGAATTAGAGCGGAGACTGAGAGCCAGGCCTTCTCATCCTATATCAGAATGTGACCTCAAAAATGTCCTTCTGGAAGAATGGTCAAAAATCCCCATAAACACACTCCTAAACTGTAACTTCTTCTCCCATAGTACTCACATGCAGGTAAGATGGAATTCATCTTACAGATGTTCACCAACAAACAATTTGTGTTAACATTATTGTAATCCTGCAGCAATTACCGGCAATGACGTTCTGAGAGGTTCCATCTTTTATCTCAACCATGTTGTACTGACCCAGGTTGTAAGAGAACTCGCAGTGGTGAGCACACACATGCAGATGTTTGCCAACTGTAGCTGGGACATTGCAATCAGAAATAGCAAAGCTTCATTCACTCAGCTGTCCTGTCCTCTGAGACGGGGATGCATGTGGCACTGTGTGCTGTGCTGGTCTGTTCACTCAGCAGGATCTGTGGGATGCTGGATACTCCAAATACTCAAATGTTCACAAGCACTGAAGCAGTGGATATTTCTTAATATGTCCCCTTTAAATCTTTATGAAATGTGTGTTAAAACAAATTTCAAGCACACACTTCTGAGGAGTGCAAGAATCCTTTGTAGTCTGTGTGGGCACACATGCACCAAATACATGCACACAAACACATACCTACATACACATGCACACACACATACACCACATACACATGCACACACACACATGCACACACTGCCTCTAATTGTACTGTGTGATGGAAAAGCAGCAGAACCAGAGAGGTTTAACACTAACCCTAACATTACCACAAACACTAACCATAGCCATAACACTAACAATTAAAATAACAATAACCTACTCACAGAAAGGGTTGGGTATGGAATAGAAATGAGAGAGAGAGGGAGAGGGAGAGAGAGACAGAAAGAGAGGGAGAGAGACAGAGATAGAGGGAGTGAGATCTCACCGGCATATTAGCAGACAGTGAACAGTTAAGAACAAATCATAACTAGTTGGGCACTGACTGCAGGCTGCCCATGCGTGTGTTTTAAAACCAGCCGTCTGTCCTGTGTCTGTTTACCGTGTCCTGTGTGAGAGAGCAGAATAGACCCAGAGAGGAAGAACTAGACCTGACTGGGGTTTCCTAATGACTATGACACAAGTGCATATTATCGCTATTTTTATATAGTTAAAGTGACACTGCTCAAACTAAATATTACTAGACTTAGTGATTTACCCCACCCCTCTTTCTAAATGTCTGGGTATAATTAAACAGAAGAATAAATGACAGTCTCTCTTAAATGTAATTTTGGGGCAATCTAAGATGGCGGTGTGGATCAGTAGGTGCTTGTTTGAGGGCCAGACTGACATCAGCTGGCGAAATGCTGAAGAGTCAAATAGATTTTCATTTTAATTCTGCCATGAATGATTTGACTACTTTTGAAAATATTTGGGGTTACAATGGTGTTTTGTGTGCTGTGACAAATGGGAGCTTGGTGCTCGTGATTGTCTAAGAATTTTTTTTTTCTTCGATAATTGTCATTTGTTTGCACTTATAGATTGTAATTGGTAAATAAATTTTATTTGTAACTCTCCCTTCCTCCATCGCTCTCTCTGTCTTTTCTCTCTCTCCCTTCCTCTCTCCCTCTCTCTCTCTATCTCTTTCTCTCTCTCCTTCTCCTTATGTCTCTTCCTGCTTCAAAATAACAACACAAACCAGGTAAAATAAGTTTGGTATTTTCTTTTTTCTTGTTGTTACTTTGATTCAGGTTTGAATATAACAGATCATTTTAGAAATAGCTTTTGTGGGGGGGGCGGGAAACATGATTGCAATCAATTACCCGTTGAAGGGTGCACACATCCATTTATCCTGTGCTGTGTTTGAAGTCGAGAGTTGTTTAAAAAACATTTTGCGGTGCTGCACTGGCTGCGTCAGTGCTCCAGGGACAGGGCTGTAGGGACACGAGTCTTCAGCTCTGTGATTTCAGCAGAAGCTTCACTTTAATCACTTTTTCTTTGGCTTCTGTTTGCTTTTCTGTTGGAGAAAGAAGCTCAGGCATGTTTTCAGACGGTCTGCAGAGGCTGTGTGGCCCTCGAGGACCCTTAGTCTACACATGCATTCCCTCTGTCACACCTCAGTGACATCAACTGCGCTGAAGTAGAGGAATGTTATGAAATGCCATCTACATTTTAATCGATGGAGAGAAAGTCACAGACGAGGAAGCGTCACTCAAACTTGTGCCGCTACAGCCGAGACCTCTTTAAATATTCATCAGTCTCAGTCATACAGCTCACAGAACATTAAGTGAAGCAAACATGTCTACACCTCCACAGCGGTTGGCTTCTGTGTTATTTCAGAATTTAGATTTAGAACATTTTTACCAATTAGTTTTTCATTACTTTAAGAAGTGTGTGTGTGTGTGTGTGCATACGTTTCCGATCCCTGAATATACATGGAACATTACTCTGACTGTTACATACATGTTACATTACTCGGGCTGAGCACTGACTCAGTTTTGGTCTCACCCTCTCTGTTCATACACAGCTTTAATTGCTCCTCTGTCTTTAATTATATTTATGAAAGATTCTGCATGTTTATGTGTGTGACCTGTTAGTGAAGGGCCCCCTTCAGGCCAGTGACTGCAGTAACATGAGTTTCTTTGGGCTGCACGGTGCTGTGCTCCCACCATTTGCCTTAGAGATGATGCAAGAGAGTGACACCTCCCCTGCATGAACCTGCCCCTCAGCCCCGCCCCCCACTCCACACCTTTCACCGCCACAGCCAATGGCAGCATTCTTGCTGTTTTCACCTCAGCTTTTATCACACTGGGTTGTTTGCCCCACTGCTACTGTTCCCACCCTCACCCTCGAGCTGCGTGACACATTTGCTTGATTAATTGGTTGATTAATGAGCCAATCACAGATGTCATTCCAGTGGAGAAGTGGGAGAATGTGTCTCATCAGTCAGTGCAGTAACACTGAGAACTCTGCTTCATTTTTACAATGGTGCTGTTTACAAAACCATGTGGAGCTCTTAGCCCTCTCTCTAATACCCCCTCTATAATTCCTCAATACCTCATCTCTACCCCATTACCACCTCCATCCTCCCTCTATAATACCCCAAATCCTATAATACCCCAAGCCCCTTCTCTATTTATAATACCCATATGCCCCTCTCTATAATGTTCCAGTACCCCGGCTCTCTAATAGAGCCTCTCTATACCGCAAAACCCCAATAATACCCATTACCTTATGCTGTAATATCCCAATAGTCTCCTGCATCTCTACTGGCTCACATACTCTCTCATAACCCTCTGCTTAGCCTTTCATTGCTGATCTGTGTGTGTGTGTGTGAGAAAGAGAGAGAGAGAGAGAGAGAGAGAGGGAGAGAGAGAGAGGGAGAGAGAGCTTATTCTCATGACTATTGTGTTAACACTGACCTGAAATCAGCCCTGATCTTCCTCATTTAGAGTATTGAGTGGATTGTGCCTCTGTATCAGTCAGTGCCCCTGCATGTCTGCTGTGGCCTTGGGTAGGAGCAGCCCATTTGCTTTTATTGTAGCAATGAACCCCCCAGGGGGCAGGAGAGACTCACAGATGCCCCAGAAGGTCAGCCATAATGACTCCATGCTTTGGAGTCTCTATTATTTAGACATTGGTCATTACTGCCAAAAAAAGAGTGTTGAGTTGTTTGGTTGAGCAGTGCTGCGATCTCAATATGGATTTTTTTTTCAATCAAAGGGAATGTGCTTCACTTATAGTGAATCCCTCTTATAGTGGATCCCTTTTGTGGTGGATCCCTTACAGTGGATCCTTTGTATAGTGGTCTGCTCTTATAGGAGTGTAGGTGATGGGGTGTAAGTGATGGGGTGTAGGGGGTTTAGGTGATGGGTGTAGCAGGTGTAGGTGATGGGGTGTATAGGTGTAGGTGATAGGGTGTAGGGGTGTAGCTGGTGTAGGTGATGGGGTGAAGGGGGTGTAGGTGATGGTGTATAGTAATGTATTGGTGGGGTGTAGGGGGTATAGGTGATGGTTGTAGGTGATGTGGTATAGCGGTGTAGAGGGTGTAGGTGATGGGGTATAGAGGTGTAGGGGTGTAAGTGATGGGGTATAGAAGTGTAGGGGGTGTAGGTGATGAGGTGTAGGGGTGTAGGGGGTGGGGGTGATGGGATGTAGGTTCTTCATGACACTCCTCACTGTGGACTGACTGCTGGAGTCTTTCATACTCTCCTAACATCAACGTTGTGCAGCCGCGTCTCATATTATGCAGGAAGACTTTCATTTGCTGATATTTCACTTTGATTTTTTTTTAGACAATGTATTAACTGATAATTATTAAGTATTATTTATGGACACAGTGGCAGAATATTAATTATAAAGTAACAACAGTAGATCATAGAAGCAGGAAGCAATTAACATGTAATTCCCAGTTCATCATTGGGGTTAGGGTTAAGGTTAGGGTTAGGGTTAGGGTTGGGGCATGGCATGGCTTTCATAACCACACACACACCAGATAAAGGAGGTTTACTCTTAGTCTCTGGACCATTAGTGACACACACTTCCTTCTTCTGCAGTGATACCTGCGTGTGTCAAAGGGGACTAATGAGCACACGCACCTTCAGCACGGAGGTGCTGTTTTCTGTTTTGTGTGAATATGGTGTACAGGATTCATGCAAATGGAATGATGAGTGGCTCAGTTCCAAAGTGACAAAACAACACAGAGTAGAACTGTCTCAGTCTCTCTCACAGGTTCTGTCCTGCTGTCTCTGTTTCCCTCTTTATCTCATTCACAACCCAAACACACACACACACACACAGTCTGGCAGTACACAACCCTTTATACAATTGTTTTTCCCTTCATATGTCTCGATTCCTCCAGGACCTTTATCCAGACATGTAGTGTAGCTGTTTCCTGTCTCTTTGAAGGATAATACAGTGAACATGGCTTCATTTAGTCACACACCAGTGTCATGTCTGCCATGAGACAATCGCAGGCGCTGATGTGGATCTGATACTGTTATCGGCATCACCTGGAGAATGGTGTGGATCTGACACTGTTCCTACACTTCACCAGGAGAATGACATGGATGTCAAACTGTTTGACAGTATCATTGACACATCCAATAAATTCTTATGTTGGGGTTTGACATCAGCCTAGAGATTTCTGAAGATCAGTTGAGTTTGGTGCAGTGCAGCACGTGGAACTTGCATCTAGATCCCCACGAGAGAATGTTTCCAGGTTATAAGTTGTTGCATGATGAAACTCAGCCAGTTAGTGTTCGACTCTACGGGATACTGAGGGCAGGGTTTAGTGTCCTCAGGGCAGGGTTTAGTGTCCTCAGCTCCTGAATCAGGTATGTTAATCCTGGGCACAGCTGCATTTCTTGGAGTGTCCTGTAGGGGAAGCGAAGAGTTCTGGCTTTGGTTTTGGTCTCTCTCCATGTCCCTTGCAGAATCCCAGTCCTAATCCTAATGGTGACACTCCTTATAAAGTGGTGTAGCAGATTACAGCCAGGTGGGGTGGTGACACTCCTTATAAAGTGGTGTAGCAGATTACAGCAGGGTGGGGGATGGTGACACTCCTTATAAAGTGGTGTAGCAGATTACAGCCAGGTGGGGTGGTGACACTCCTTATAAAGTGGTGTAGCAGATTACAGCCAGGTGGGGTGGTGACACTCCTTATAAAAAGATTACAGAAGGGTGGGGGATGGTGACACTCCTTTTAAAGTGGTGTAGTAGATTACAGCAGGGTGGGGATGGTGACACTCCTTATAAAGTAAGCAGATTACAGCAGGGTGGGGGATGGTGACACTCCTTATAAAGTGGTGTAGCAGATTACAGCCAGGTGGGGTGGTGACACTCCTTATAAAGTGGTGTAGCAGATTACAGCCAGGTGGGGTGGTGACACTCCTTATAAAGTGGTGTAGGAGATTACAGAAGGGTGGGGGATGGTGACACTCCTTATAAAGTGGTGTAGCAGATTACAGCCAGATGGGGTGGTGACACTCCTTATAAAGTGGTGTAGGAGATTACAGAAGGGTGGGGGATGGTGACACTCCTTATAAAGTGGTGTAGGAGATTACAGAAGGGTGGGGGATGGTGACACTCCTTTTATAGTGGTGTAGTAAATTACAGTAGTGTGGGGGGTTGTGACTTTTAAAGCATTTAAAGCTGTGCACTGATGAGTGTATATGAAAGTGGAGCAAATAATCTCTTTCTCATTGCTGCTGTTATATTACTAATTGATGAGAGTAGCTGAGCACAACAGAGCCAGCTATGCCTCTGGAGGAGTGACTAATATCTCCTCTCACTGCTGATCAGGCTAATAGTTTCTCTGGGTTGCCATGGCCTTGATTAAAACCCCAATCAGGAAAAAAGGGGGTCCTCAGTGGCACTGCAATATGAAAGCCACCATCAGTCAGCAACGATTCGATGATTGAGCCCATTGACTGCACGACTGGAGTTGTGTTGGGGGTAAGGCTGGAGTGGAAATAGGGGGCGTGGCTGGAGTGCACATAGGGGGTGGGGCTGGATTGGACATAGGGGCGGGGCTGGAGTGGAGGTGGGGGGGCCCATGAGGTTTAAGATTCATTTAGCCTAAAACCCCTAGTAGTTGTTACCCAGTGTTACTATGGCATTTGTATAGTGTTAGTACAGCGTTACTTCAGTGTTAGTACAGCATTATTACAGTGTTAGTACAGTATTAGTAAAGTGTCAGTACAGTGTTAGTACAGCATTAGGACAGTGCTAGTACATTCTTGATACAGCAACAGAAGAAGTTTATAAAAGAATAGATTTATTGCTGCTGAGGCACAGAAATAAAACCCGGATTAATAATTTTAGTGGCCTACAGCGTGACTATAATCCCTGAATGTCCCAGTGTGTTAACTGCCATATCATGTCCCCCATGGAGTTATTATCAACTGGTTTCTTGCTTCCAGGCAGTGAGGATAAATACACACACACAGACACACAGTGGACAACACACACACACACACGCACACACACACACACACACACACACACACACACACACACACACACACACACACACACACACACACACACACACACACACACACACACACACACACACACACACACACACACACACACACACACACACACACACACACACACACACACACACACACACACACACACACACACACACACACACACACACACACACACACACACACACACACACACACACACACACACACACACACACACACACACACACACACACACACACACACACACGCTCACACACACACACACACACACACACACATACTAAACAGGCTTCCTGCACGTTCTGGCAAGGTAATGAGAGCCTAAAAACTCATAATGGCTGTTTCCTCCTCCAGAAAACCATCACCACAAGCTATGCACCCCCCCCCCCACACACACACACACACACCATATATTGGATAGAACACTCAAGCATCCACACACACACAAATACATGCCCCCCCTATATTAGATAAAACACACACACACATATGTACACACACACAAATACATGCCCACCCTATATTAGATAAAACACACACACACATATGTACATACACACACAAATACATGCCCACCCTATATTAGGTAAAACACACACACACATATGTACATACACACACAAATACATGCCCCCCCTATATTAGATAAAACACACACACACATATGTACACACACAAATACATGCCCACCCTATATTAGGTAAAACACACACACACATATGTACATACACACACAAATACAGACACAAACACAGACACATAGACTCACAAACACACACATGCACTCACACAAGCACAGTAAATATACCACAGTGACTCCTCCAGATGAAGCATACACAATTTCACACACACACACACACACACACACACACACACACAGTAAATATACCACAGTGACTCCTCCAGATGAAGCATACACAAGTTCACACACACACACTCACGCAAACACACACACACACACACAAACACACACAGTAAATATACCACAGTGACTCCTCCAGATGAAGCATACACAAGTTCACACACACACACACACACACACACGCTCACACACACACACACACACAAACACACACAGTAAATATACCACAGTGACTCCTCCAGATGAAGCATACACAAGTTCACACACACACACACAAACACAAACACAGTACATACATCATAATAATCCCAGACACAGACACTCACTTACACACACACACATTAACTAAGCTTCCTGTCTGTTGTGTGGAGTTAATGACTCATAACAACTGTTTCTTCCTCCAGAAAACCATCACCAGAAGCTGTATACCCCCATATAACCTTCTGAGATCTGATACACACACACACATGCACACACACACACAGATATATATTTCATCATCAGACAGTGTTTGATCTCCACAACTTTACTGATGTTTATGTAAATCAAAATAACAGCAACATTTCTGCATGTTTTGTGGATTTTCAAACAGAATTGCCTTCAGTCTGGCACAAAGGCCTGTGCAGTGTGCAGTGAGTGTGTAGTGACATCATTGTACACACACAGTGAGTGTGTAGTGACATCATTGTACACATACAGTGAGTGTGCAGTGACATCAGTGTACACACACAGTGAGTGTGTAGTGACATCAGTGTACACACACAGTGAGTGTGCAGTGACATCAGTGTACACACACTGAGTGTGCAGTGAGTGTGTACACACACAGTGACAGTGCAGTGACATTAGTGTAAATATACAGTGAGAGTGCAGTGACAGTAGTGTAAGTGTACAGTGAGAGTGCAGTGTACACACACAGTGAGTGTGCAGTGACATCAGTGTACACACACAGTGAGTGTGCAGTGACATCAGTGTACACACACAGTGAGTGTGCAGTGACATCAGTGTACACACACAGTGAGTGTGCAGTGACATCAGTGTACACACACAGTGAGTGTGCAGTGACATCAGTGTACACACACAGTGAGTGTGCAGTGACATCAGTGTACACACACAGTGAGTGTGCAGTGACATCAGTGTACACACACAGTGAGTGTGCAGTGACATCAGTGTACACACACAGTGAGTGTGCAGTGACATTAGTGTACACACACAGTGAGTGTGTAGTGACAGTGAGTGTGCAGTGACATTAGTGTACACACACAGTGAGTGTGCAGTGACATTAGTGTACACACACAGTGAGTGTGCAGTGACATCAGTGTACACACACAGTGAGTGTGTAGTGACATCAGTGTACACACACAGTGAGTGTGCAGTGACATCAGTGTACACACACAGTGAGTGTGTAGTGACATCAGTGTACACACACAGTGAGTGTGCAGTGACATCAGTGTACACACACAGTGAGTGTGCAGTGACATCAGTGTACACACACAGTGAGTGTGCAGTGACATCAGTGTACACACACAGTGAGTGCAGTGACATCAGTGTACAGTGACAGTCAGTGTACACACACAGTGAGTGTGCAGTGAGTGTGTAGTGACATCAGTGTACACACACAGTGAGTGTGCAGTGACATCAGTGTACACACACAGTGAGTGTGCAGTGACACAGTGTCAGTGAGTGTGCAGTGTACAGTGTACACACACAGTGAGTGTGCAGTGACATTAGTGTACACACACAGTGAGTGTGCAGTGACATCAGTGTACACTCACTGTGTGTCAGTGACATCAGTGTGCAGTGACAGTGTACACACACAGTGAGTGTGTAGTGACATCAGTGTACACACACAGTGAGTGTGCAGTGACATCAGTGTACACACACAGTGAGTGTGCAGTGACATCAGTGTACACACACAGTGAGTGTGCAGTGACATCAGTGTACACACACAGTGAGTGTGCAGTGACATCAGTGTACACACACAGTGAGTGTGCAGTGACATTAGTGTACACATGTAGTGAGTGTGTAGTGACATCAGTGTACACACACAGTGAGTGTGTAGTGTGCACACACAGTGAGTGTGCAGTGTACACACACAGTGAGTGTGCAGTGACATCAGTGTACACACACAGTGAGTGTGCAGTGACATTAGTGTACACATGTAGTGAGTGTGCAGTGACCACTGATATTACAGCAGCGATAATTATTCTCCCAAACAATCATTCTCTAAGAACACATACAGTGTAACATCCGTACTCCGCCCCCTCACCCTCATTACCGTGCCGTCCGCCCTTGTCCCGCCTTGTTTTCGTTTCCATGGGTTTCCCCCGTTGTCTGTCACACCCCTGCACTGTGTTTTCTCTGTCAATTCGTAACATACAGCATCTACCCTGATGTCCTAGACTGCAGGAATAAAGAAACACAGCCATGAGAGAGAAATGTGGACTAATCAGGCAACCTTCAACATTCACACAGTCTAGTCAGTCTACGGGACAACCAGTAATCTTTTTTGTTTGTTGTGTTTGTTGTGTTTGCGTGTGTGTTTGTGTGTAATTGTCTGTGTCTGTGTGTGTCTCCCGCCTACCCTCTCTAACCCTAACCCTCTCTTCCTCTGTCCATCTCTCGCTCTATTCTCACCCTCTTTCTCTCCAAGCTTCCTTTCAACTTTACAAGCTAATTTAAATAATTAATTTTATTATGAATATTAACGTGAGTGCAGCTGTTCAGGTGTTTACAGAGGAGTGTTGCTTCTAATCCTCTGAATAATTACAGAAGAAACACTGGAGACAGAATTGAAGAATGACCAGAAATGATAGAGAGGGAGAGAGGGAGAGAAGGGGAGAGGGAAAGAGAGAGAGACAGGGAGAGAGAGAAAAGGAGAGAAAGAGTGAGAGGTCATCTGGGATTACTTTGAGGTCATCTGGGATTATTGTGAGGTTATCTGGGTTATTGTGAGGTTGTCAGGGGGTTATTGTGATGTTATTTACACACTCACACACACATCTACACACACTGTCATCTCTGAATTGATGTTTAGCTGTCATCCCCCATAACTGTCCTGTGTGTCCTCTTTCTCTGCTTGTTTTCAATGGGAGAAACTACCTCTACTGCTTCCAAGCACATGACCCAGGTTTCGGAAAAAGTTTTTTAGGCATTTCCAGGGTTGCCTGTTTCCATGGAATCCCTCACTTGCACTCTTGTATGCTTTTCATCTGAGGCCAGTGAGCCATGAATACGCTGAGACAGCAGGGCCCAGAATGTTTTGCAGTTGGATGTCAGAGCAGGACTGAGGGGAGGTGGAATAACTCAATAACATGTGGCCTGGTGGATAGATGTTTGGAATGTATGCTCGACCACAGGTGAAGCAGCTAGTAGACATCACAGGTGGAGCTGCTAGTAGACATCACAGGTGGAGCTGCTAGTAGACATCACAGGTGGAGCTGCTAGTAGACATCACTGGTGGAGCTGCTAGTAGACATCACAGGTGGAGCTGCTAGTAGACATCACAGGTGGAGCTGCTAGTAGACATCACAGGTGGAGCTGCTAGTAGACATCACAGGTGGAGCTGCTAGTAGACATCACAGGTGGAGCTGCTAGTAGACATCAGACATCACAGGTGGAGCTGCTAGTAGACATCACAGGTGGAGCTGCTAGTAGACATCACAGGTGAAGCTGCTAGTAGACATCACTGGTAGAGCTGCTAGTAGACATCACAGGTGGAGCTGCTAGTAGACATCACAGGTGGAGCTGCTAGTAGACATCACAGGTGAAGCTGCTAGTAGACATCACAGGTGAAGCTGCTAGTAGACATCACAGGTGGAGCTGCTAGTAGACATCACAGGTGGAAGCTGCTAGTAGACATCACAGGTGAAGCTGCTAGTAGACATCACAGGTGAAGCTGCTAGTAGACATCACAGGTGGAGCTGGTATTAGACATCACTGGTGGAGCTGGTATCAGACATCACAGGTGGAGCTGGTATCAGACATCACAGGTGGAGCTGCTAGTAGACATCACAGGTGGAGCTGGTATCAGACATCACAGGTGGAGCTGGTATTAGACATCACAGGTGGAGCTGGTATCAGACATCACAGATGGAGCTGGTATCAGACATCACAGGTGGAGCTGGTAGCAGACATCACAGGTGGAGCTGGTATCAGACATCACAGGTGGAGCTGCTAGTAGACATCACAGGTGGAGCTGCTAGTAGACATCACAGGTGGAGCTGCTAGTAGACATCACAGGTGAAGCTGCTAGTAGACATCACAGGTGGAGCTGGTATCAATCACAGGTGGAGCTGCTAGTAGACATCACAGGTGGTGCTGGTATCAATCACAGGTGGAGCTGCTAGCACCTGTGATGTCTGATATCAGCTCCAACTGGCATGAGATTTTTTGTTCCTATGTTGAACTGGTTACAATCCTGTTTGAGCTGTCTGTGTGTGTGTTTAACAGTGAATATGTATGTGTGTATAACAGTGTGTATTGGAGTGTGTGTGTATAGCAGTGTGTATTGGAGTGTGTGTGTATAGCAGTGTGTATTGGAGTGTGTGTGTGTATAGCAGTGTGTATTGGAGTGTGTGTTCAATTCCAATCAAAGCTGAGTGTAAAATTGTAATCACACTACTCATGTGATTGATTGATCAAAATAAATGATCATCTGACAACAGTAATTATTATCCACAATCACCCTAATTGACATTTTCTTGCAGTCGCTGAGACCCAATTTGTGAAACGATGTCTCCTTTTGTCAACACTTAACACACAACAGCAACCACATACACAATGCACAAAACATCTCACACTTTTGGAAAAAACAAACATGCAAAACTTTCAATTCTTGCCAAATTTGTATTTTTGCATTCAGACTCTACACACAAATATCAGATGAACAGACCTTCTTATATGACAACCTCACACTGATATGGCATGGAAAATACTACCACCCTGTGATTCTGAGTGTTCAGTGTGTAGTCAGCTGTAAGGCTATACATGTCTGTACTCACATATACATATATAGTATATGTGAGTTTAGCTGTGCAGATGCACAGAGACTGTAGCTGTGTAGAATTCAGATATACAGATTTTAACTACGTAGATAGTTCAGATGCACAGAGACTTTAGCTGTGCAGAGAGTTCAGATGCACAGAGACTTTAGCTGTGCAGAGAGTTCAGATGCACAGAGACTTCAGCTGTGTAGAAAGTTCAGATGCACAGAGACTTTAGCTGTGTAGAAAGTTCAGATGCACAGAGACTTCAGATGTGCGGAGTTCATATGCACAGAGACTTCAGATGTGCGGAGTTCATATGCACAGAGACTTTAGGAGCACAAAATTCAGATGCACAGTCTTTAAATGCACTATGAGTACTGTTATTTTGTCTGTGTATGCTGTTCTTTTGTGTGTGTGCTGTTCTTTTGTGTGTATGCTGTTCTTTTGTGTGTGTGCTGTTCTTTTGTGTGTGTGTGTGTGTTGTTTTGTGTGTGTGTGTGTGTGTGTGTGCTGTTCTTTTGTGTGTGTGTGTGTGTGTGTGTGTGTGCTGTTTTTTGTGTGTGTGTGTGTGTGTGTGTGCTGTTCTTTTTGTGTGTGTGTGTGTGTGTGTGTGCTGTTCTTTTGTATGTGAGCTGTTCTTTTGTGTGTGTGTGTGTGGTGTTCTTTTGTATGTGTGCTGTTCTTTTGTGTGTGTGTATGTGCTGTTCTTTTGTATGTGAGCTGTTCTTTTGTCTGTGTGCTGTTATTTTTGTGTGTATGCTGCTCTTTTGTGTGTATGCTGTTCTTTTGTGTGTGTGTGCTGTTCTTTTGTGTGTGTGTGTGTGTATGCTGTTCTTTTGTGTGTGTGCTGTTCTTTTTGTGTGTGTGTGCTGTTCTTTTGTGTGTGTGTGCTGTTCTTTTGTGTGTGTGTGCTGTTCTTTTGTGTGTGTGTGCTGTTCTTTTGTGTGTGTGTGCTGTTCTTTTGGCTGTGCTGGCTGCTGGTGTACTCTAGCATGCTTCAATGTGGCGGAGTGATTAATTATTAACTGTCTTTTCCCAATGACATTATATTTCACTAGGCTGCAATTATCCACTCTCCCCCCCACAGCTATGGAAGAGCAGGGAGCTAACGAGAGCTAACGAGATTCTGCTCACATGAGGAGGTGACTCAGCCTCTTAGCTTTCCTGTGGGGGTGTGTGTGAAGAAGAGAGAGAGGGATATAGAGAGACTGTGAAGGTGAGGGACTGTGTACTTAACATGTCAACATGTCAAAGGCTGTGACTTTAATTACCATCAGGGTCATGTGACTATTCAGATAGACCTGACGCGTTTATCTCGGTGTGGTCCACACCACCAACACAGCTTCATAAGGGTCTGGACCAGTGCTAGACCAAGACTACAGTGCTAAACACTCAGGCAAAGAACAATGGGCCAGCAGCATCACACACCACCATATCTCACAACGAAATCACAACAGCAATCAACAACAATCACTGATGAAGATGATCAGATTTATGAACAAACTAAGGCATTGTACGACTCTGTAAACAGACAATATAGCTGTCAATATTTTGTTTTTTCTTTTGCTTACCAACATATGTACTGTGGAAAAAGTAGTATATGTATACTAGTAGTGTTAAAGCAAGAAACATACTGCTAATGTTAATGGAACCCATCAATACTGATAAGATAAGTAGTAAGGAGAGAGGGAGAGAGAGAGAGAGAGGGAGAGAGAGAGGGAGAGAGGGAGAGAGAAAGGTGTCTCCCGTATGTCAGCAAGCACTTTGTATGTACAGTATGGTATGTGTGTATGTGTGTGTGTGTGTATGTGTGTGTGTGTGTATTGTGTGTGTGTGTGTGTGTGTGTGTGTGTGTGTGTGCGTGTGTGTGTGTATGTGTGTGTGTGTGTGAGAGAGAGAGAGAGAGAGAGAGAGAGAGAGAAAGGTGTCTCCCGTATGTCAGCAACCACTTTATATGTACAGTATGTAGGTATGTGTGTGTGTGTGTGTGTGTGTGTGTGTGTGTGTGTGTGTGTGTGTGAGAGAGAGAGAGAGAGAGAGACAGAGAGATGAAGTCATGTTGAGTTGAAGTCACATTGATGTCTGAGAGTGAGATATTTCAGATTCTCTCATATCTGTGTTTACAAAGTAGATTAGACAGAAGGCTGGTTCTGGGGCCAGCGGACACAGGAACAAGACCTTCTGTTGTCTTCTGAAGAAATTATATTTGCCTGTGTGAGTGTGTGTGTGTAGGAGAAACATTTAAATTCCCCTCATTGATATGCATAAGAGACAGTGCCTTTGATTTCTACATTTAGAAAAGACAAAACATTCATTCTGGTGTGACTGGTGTCATATACTGGTGTAATATACTGGTGTGACTGGTGTCATATACTGGTGTGACTGGTGTCATATGCTGGTGTCATATGCTGGTTTTGTGTAGTTATGTACTGGTGTTACGTACTGATATTATGTACTGGTGTTATATACTGTTGTTATTGGCGGACTGTGTTATGTGTCTGTGTCTGGTGTTATATTAGTTATCGGTTATGAACCTGCAGCTGGTGTTGTTATTTGCATGCGTAGATCTGATTGGTTTGTAGTTCTGACTGCAGGTTTTAGGGGTTTGACAGGTTTAGGGGGTGAGGGGATTGGAGTGTGGGCTTTAGAGTTTGTGGTTTGGCGTATGGAGTTTGAGGTGTGAGGTTCAGGGGTTTATGGAATTTAGGGGGTTTGAGGTGTGGGGTTTAGTAGTTTTGGTATTTTAGGTGTTGGGTTTGTTTGAGGTGTGGGGTTTAGTAGTTTTGGTATTTTAGGTGTTGGGTTTGTTTGAGGTGTGGGGTTTAGTAGTTTTGGTATTTTAGGTGTTGGGTTTGTTGGAGGTGTGGGGTTTAGTAGTTTTGGTATTTTAGGTGTTGGGTTTGTTTGAGGTGTGAGGTTAAGGTGTTTGTGGTTTGGGGTTATGAGGGTTAAGGGAGTTGCATTTATGGGTTTTGGGGTGTGGGTTTAATAGGTGTTGTGTATAGGTGTGTTGAGGTATGGGGTTTGGAGGTTTTGGGGTGCGGGTTTAATAGGTGTTGTGTATAGGTGTGTTGAGGTATGGGGTTTGGAGGTTTTGGGGTGCGGGTTTAATAGGTGTTGTGTATAGGTATGTTGAGGTATGGGGTTTGGAGGTTTTGGGGTGCGGGTTTAATAGGTGTTGTGTATAGGTGTGTTGAGGTATGGGGTTTGGAGGTTTTGGGGTTGTTTGATTTAGAGGGTTAACACAGAACATTTTAAACATTTTCTTATGTGTGTGTACTGGTATGCATCCCTGGGCCATACTAGGTGGTAGGTGCACATTTGCTGGACTGTGCGTGTGAGCGGAAAGATCCTCTTCAGGGTTTAACAAAAGTAAATATGTGACATTGTCACATTGAATTTGGTCCCTACACTCAAATCTCTGCAACCGTTATGGCTACATGCGCACTTGCACACTTATACGCTCTCTTGTGTTCCTGCCTTTGCTTTTCGTTTCAGCTGTTTCTAGTTTGTTTCTCATTATCGTTTGGTATTTAGGTGCTGCTTCCCTGGTGTTGGTCATTGTGAATGTGAATGTTTGTGAAACCGTGTTCTGTCTGTTGCTCTCATTGAAATCACGCTTATTGTAAATACGCTTTCCTCTATCAGACTAAAGGTATAGGTTTATTTTTTGTGTGTCCATGTTCGTACTTTCTGGTTCATATCATGTGGTTAAGTGCCTCTTGCGTCTTAGTGTTCGATTCAGTTAGCCTTGCCCTCCAGTCCCTGGTTTCTTCTTTAGTTTATGTTTGCTGATGTGCTCTTTCCCTGGTATCTGTGTATTTGGTACATTTAAAAGTCTGGCTGTGTTACAGTTGTTATGTTCTGTTTTGTATTGTATTTGTTTCGTCTTCCACTATGTTGTATTCTCGTATTGTTTCATGTTAATACATCCCTTTTGTTATAAACCTGGTTTCCCTTCGTAGCGTTGTTTTTTGTGTAGTCATTCGTTCGTGCTTTGTTTGTGCCTGTGTGTTCGTGTGTTGTATCTGTCCCAAGTATGATCACATACCCCCCGTGTGCGTACGGTTAGTATAGAGAAGGAGACTAGCCCAGCTACGGTTAATAACAGCTCTTTACTGCATATGTGTCCACCTCCAACTACGGCCACATCACACTCAGACACAACCTTTATACATATAAACCTCTTCATAGCTAAACCCTTTGCTTGTTACTTCTTTAGTTCTTAATTGGGAGTTTAAAAATAAACATATTTTCACATTTTACATCTGCTGGTGTTCAATAAACTTGTAAAATCAGAAAAGGACACACTAATACACGTACCTGACGGTAGCTATAGCTTAGAAATACCAACACAGAAGAAGTGTGTCTAAATGTGACCATAGCCAAGTCCACTATTATAGCGATTTTGTAACATTCATTTAGCAATCCATCTCTTTGATTATCGTGTCTTTCTTTCACTCTTTCTTTTCTAATGTGAGATCTAAAGTCTTATCATGATTGTTTATTGGTCAGATTCACACAAACAACCACAGGAATCTCCCAGTCAGAGGCGTATTAGTCCTTAGTGTCTCACAAACCTACAAACCAACCTATGTGTTTTTAAACCTGTCCATTGACTTATAACTGCCATGTTTGATGAAATTGAAAGGACAGACTCTACACATTCAGGACACTCACTCCCACACCTGATATCAGATGTCTGATCAGAGTGGAGGACGTTCACTCCCACACCCGATATCGGGAGTCTGATCTGCCCCTGATCTGCCTGAAGGAGAAGCTTGTCCTCACCCACCACCACCATCTCTCTCCTCTTATCTCACCACCACCACTGCCATCACCACCACCACCATCTCCCCTCCCCTCTCCTCCCCTCTCCTCTCCTCCCTCCCCTCCCCTCTCCTCCCCTCTCCTCTGGGTATTGGACTGGGAGTTGAAAGTGCGGCTGTAAATGGAAGCTAATCAAACTGGGACGAGTTAAGAGGGGGACGAGGGAGAAAAATCTATTATTGCACAGAGCACATAAAAGCAATCCAAACTTATTAATATTTAATCAGCTTTCCTTTATCTTTTAATCAACCACTGTGAAAAGTGTGAGTGGAGTGGGGTGTTAAGAGAAACATGGAGAAATCATTTTAATGAAATGACCTGCTGGATTATTAGTGAAACTGGACCAAGAGGAAAGGAGGGAGGGAGTGAGAGAGAGAAAGGGGAGGGGAGAGTGAGGGAGAGAGAGAAAGAGGGAGTGAGAGAGAGAATGAAGGGGGAAGAGAGGAATGGGATGAAGAGGAAATTGAAAAGGTGAGATCACTAATAACCACATATACACCAGATTAGTTGATTTATCATGGTAAATCAGCTTTACTTACCATTTATTTTGATTTACCTTATTCTGATTTAAGAAATATATTGTCAAAGCAAACCACCTGTATTGGACCTTACGCAACCTCGGTCTGATACAGGAACCAGGCCCCGGGACCTCAGCCTCACCTGGTGCCAGTTGTCAGGGGCGCGTTACTCAAAGCCAATGCCCAAGGAAACAGATGCATGGTAAGAGGCAGAGAGTCCGTGCTAGGATGAACGCCAACACTAGCCGCACATCTCTACCACCCAGTCTGCTTTCCAATGTCTGACCACCACCCAACGAGTTTAGACACGGATGCATTTTCATTTTCTTAGAAAAATTGGAATTCCCAACATTTTATGCTGACAGAAATACAGCAAAACTGAGTCTGTGTGTTTGCATCATTATGGGATGGTGAAGGAGCTCTGTGCTACTGTCCCAGCACTGCTCACCACTGCACTAGTCTCTGTGCAGAACACCCAGAATAACTAGTTATCGTCACCAAAGATTTCAACCATGCAAATGTGAACTCTGGAATTCCATCACCTTGTAGACTTAGCAACAAGAAGGTTGCACATGTTGACTCTTGTTTACACAAGCCACGGCCACCTCGGAAACTCAGGCCACATCTCTGTTACGTTAATAACAGCACACTGACCACATCTGTTATGTTAATATCTGCAACCAGGACACCACCTCCTGCCTGTGACACCACCAATTACAGGACATCTCCTGCCTGTGACACCACCAATTACAGGACATCTCCTGCCTGTGACACCACCAATTACAGGACATCTCCTGCCTGTGACACCACCAATTACAGGATATCTCCTGCCTGTGACACCACCAATTACAGGACATCTCCTGCCTGTGACACCACCAATTACAGGATATCTCCTGTCTGTGAAACCATCAATTACAGGACACCTCCTGTCTGTCACACCACCAATTACAGGATATCTCCTGTCTGTCACACCACCAATTACAGGATATCTCCTGTCTGTCACACCACCAATTACAGGATATCTCCTGCCTGTCACACCACCAATTACAGGATATCTCCTGCCTGTCACACCACCAATTACAGGATATCTCCTGTCTGTCACACCACCAATTACAGGATATCTCCTTGACTGTGACACCACCAATTACAGGACATCTCCTGCCTGTGACACCACCAATTACAGGATATATCCTGTCTGTGACACCACCAATTACAGGATATCTCCTGCCTGTGACACCATCAATTACAGGACACCTCCTGTCTGTCACACCACCAATTACAGGATATATCCTGTCTGTCACACCACCAATTACAGGATTTCTCCTGTCTGTCACACCACCAATTACAGGATATCTCCTGCCTGTGACACCACCAATTACAGGATATCTCCTGCCTGTGACACCACCAATTGCAGGACATCTCCTGTCTGTGACACCACCAATTACAGGACATTTGCTGTCTATGACAGCGATGCCTCCCTTCAAGATCCACTGAATGACTTGTATGATGGTTTGAAGATCAGAAAGGCCACAACCCTCCTTCCAACGATCAGGTGCTGTGCTTGACCATGGCTGATGTAAGAGAAACGTGCAGAATTAACTCAAGACAAGTTGCTGGACCAGACAACATTCCTGGCTGAGAGGTTAGAGGATGTGCCGAAGTAATCTTCAGTGTGAGTTAGACCTAAAGGAACTCTCTAAGGTGTAGGTGTTGATTCAGCACAATGGGTATGGTGTTCATTCAGGAGAATGGGTTTATTTCGGGTTGCCCTGTGGCCTAATGAGGTAATATTCTCTAAGCTTCTTATTACTATATTTTTGGGTGATTGTGTATCTGCACTGTCTCTGTTTAGGGGCTCTCTGAAAGTGTTTATAAAACATGCAGTGGTTTACTAATACCTGGGTCATGCTTTGTCAAGATTTCAACTTACTGTCTTATTACCAACCTGTCTGTATCTCTCTCTCATATTGTTTTTATCACCAACCTGTCTATCTCTCTCTCTCTGTCTTTCTCTCCCTTCTTTTGTCTGTGTCTCTGCTGGGCTCTCAACCTCTTGTCAACCTCACATCTGTGTCTCCCTCTGTCTTGGTGTCTGTCTCAGTGGTGTCTCATATCTCTCTGGGTGTTCTGATCCCTCTCATGGGTGCACCAACTTGTCTGTGAGTAATGAGAGTGATTATCTTACACACAGATGATAAAATATTCACCACAAATTGTACCACAAGTTTGTATGAAAGTGTACATGTACACTATCATACAAACACACATCATATACACGTGAACATACACACTATCATATACACATGAACATGCAGATTCACACACACATGAGTATACACACTTTTATATACACAAGAATACACACACACATACTTTCATATACATACAAGCATACACACACATTCATATACACATGAGCACACACATACACACTCTCTCTCTCATTCTGACATATGTACACACAACTAAAGAAGTCCACGTACAAACTACTAAGGGTAGACATGTGTCTCTGTGCATGTATGACAGAATGTGTACACACTTTGGGGTATAGGTATGTGGATAGTGCTGTGTGTATGCTATATCATATGTATATGTATAAACACACACAGAAAAACATATAGACATGCATGCAAACACACACACGCACACATATAGACATGTATACACATACACACACACTGTTCACCCAAGTTCCCTCAGACATACACAAAACAAGGTCAGGGCGGTGTGATTGTTGCTCTCGGATTCAGACGTAAAGATCATGAACATACATCCAAATCAATTTTGTCAACTGCTACGTTGACCTTTTTTATCTCACACTTCCATTACATACACTCAGCAAAACATCCCCCACATTTCGAGTCATTGGAGCTAAAGTTCTAACTAACACAAGCAGTCAATATGGGAATGAATGAGCACTAAAACCTCGGCGGGTTTAATCTTGGTACAGTAGCTAGTTAATGCTATAGCTACTTTAATAGCTAGTTGAACAATAGCCAACCTATGGCAGGTAATGATCACATTCATTTGTACTTGATGCTATCGCTAGTTTATTCGCTAGTTAGATCACATTTGTAATCTTCTGTTACGCGCATGTGCTTTCACGTGGTTTTAACTTAAAGAAGAAAGAGGGATGTCGGAGGCAGAGAAAGATTAAGTGAAAGAAAGCTGAGTCAACCGTGTTTGTGAAGGACTCGTTAGAGGAACAGAAGGTATGTTGTACCTTGCAGCATTAGACTGGAGCCTAGTGGAGAAAAAGGTGGTGTTTTTGAAGAGATGGGGGGGGGGACGTTTCAACAGAGAGAGAGAGAACGAAAACAGCAGCACTTTAAACACAGGTAAGGCAGAGAGAGTGGATGAGGGAGGGAAGGAGGGAAGGAGGGAGGGGGAGAGAGAGAGAGAGAGGTTGAATGTGCAGTGAGGGACAGAGCAGTGGGATAGGTGTCCATTGTGTGACTCTCTGTGTAAGTAATGCCCTAACAGAGAGCCTGCCTCTCCTCTCTGACAGAAAAATCCAATTTTCTTCTCCTGCAGGGCTAAAAATTCTCCCTGTCAGACAGACAGCGTGTCGGTCCTTGGCTACATCCTTTCATCCTTCCGCCCTAGGGTCCCGTTCCGTTTCTCCACCCGCATCAGAGCCTGACTCTCCTATTATTTCCACCTGCTTTTGTTTTCTCTAGAAAGTCGAGATATGCAGTTTTAATCTGTGTTCGATTTGTATGTTGTTGGTGGAAATGTCGACGTTCATATCAGGTGTCAAGTAAGAGCTGAAGGCCAAACGTCTTGTGTGAGTAATCTCGGAGGAACTGTAGAGTATAGAGTCTACCTCCGCTATAGAGTCTACCTCGGCTACAGAGTCTACCTCGGCTACAGAGTCTACCTCCGCTATAGAGTCTACCTCCGCTACAGAGTCTACCTCGGCTACAGTGTCTACCTCGGCTACAGTGTCTACCTCCGCTACAGAGTCCCTTTATCCCTTTTACCAGTTAAATCCTCACCCTTTGTCTCTCTGTCTGATTTCTCTATTTATTGCTCACTGTCTCCCTCTGTGCCCCTGTCCTTCTCTCTGTCTCTCCTTGTCTCTGGGCTGCTGGATTTATTGGGATTGAGTCTGTTCTGATCTGACACACTGGAAGCCCTGTGGCATGTTAATGTTATATTATTATGTGTGAGGTGGCGTGGCTTGGAAGGTGTGTGTTGGTGTCTTTAACCCGTTAATAGGCGATATAAGCTGTACTATGTGAGAATGAAGTACAGATACAGATTCATTGTAACTTTATAGTCAGTGATCAGTTAAATTCACCTTTTCATTTAGACATCTTTTGCGCTTGTATTGATTTTGACATCCAGTTGTGTTCTTGCTATTAAAACAAACCTCAGACAAACCCAAATCACAGTACAGAAACCTCTACTCCCTTACCCCAACACTCTACTCCACTCTATCCTACCCAACACCTCACTCTATCCAAAACCTCATCCTACCTTATACCAACAGTCCACCAACCCAACACCTAACCTTAACCCTTACCCCAACACTCTACCCTACTCAACACTTCACTACCCAACACCTAACCTTAACCCTTACCCCAACACGCTACCCTACCTACCTATCTACCTATGCACAGGTCAGTACTTGAACTGCAGGCTCTTGCAAGCAAACATACATACACAGGCTCACACACACACAGGGACTAATGTACTTCAACAGCTATATCTCAACAATGCTTTGACCAATCTTCATGAAACTTGATAGACTGATAGAACACAGGACCTTCAGGTGACATGTTAAAGCTGGCCAAGGTTGTCCAATAGGGGGTGCTATAACATGGAAAAAACTGTTTCTAATTAATCATTGGTCACATCAAGCCAAAACTTTATATGCAGCATCATGGGGTCAAGTGGTTTCAGGACACATAGTGATGATGTCATATCTCAAAAAACATGGAATGAATTGGTTTTGGCCATTTGACAGGCTTAACATTGGCCAGTCGACATGAAACCTTAATGCTATGCGTAGATCAGGACTCTGTGTCATTGTGTACATTTTCAAATTATTTGTCCACTATGTGGCGCTACTTTTGAAAATCATGCATAACTCCTCCAAATTATCACTTAGGAACATGCAATGCAACTTGTTTTTTTTGATTCCTTGCCGTAGACATGACAACTTTGCTATTGAAATGGATAGATTTGCCACATGCACTTACAAAAAATAGCTCTTTTCAAACTAGTCCTATGAATTTGATCCAATGATGTCAAAATTGGTACAGCCATAATCGCTGGCTTCTGCAGGTAAATAATTATCAAAAAGTCTTTTAAGAAAATCTTACATCTTATTTAACTATCCCAAGTAACATTACTGTGGAAATGGATTCACCAAATTACTTCTAAGAAGCTTGCGAAGGCGGTAGATTCCATATTGTTAAAATGCAGACGACTCCTGAACTTTAGAGCCAGAATAACGATGCCCAGGCTTAGACGCAGCACTTTATTGTTATTAAACCAGCGTTGTTGTCCTTTGTTCTACGGTCATGTTAGAACAGACCAGACTCGCTCATTAACACATGGCCATGTTACTCTGCTGTTCTGTAATATTTTATTTGCTTCGTTGTCCATACTGACTGATGATTCTCTTTTGTGACTTAGAGTAGTTGTGTTTCATAAATGTGTCCTTTATTCTGTCTTGATATTCAGATTGAAGTTATTGTCAGTATCTTCAAAGAAATCAGTTATTTAAATTCTTCAGAGATCAAATCATTAATGTTACTTTCTTTAGATTAAAGGTTGTGATTCTGATTTGATTGATTTGAATATGAGACTGATTTAATTATTCTAATGATATTAGCTGATCACAGTACTGTACTGATGTACAGTAAATCCTATGTAAAAGTTTAGAAGATGAAACCCCTGCTGTCTGTTGGAAAACAGAGGCGACGCCACTTTAACCACTGGTTTATGGGGTTAATGAAGTTCACAGCACAGCATGGACACCCTGTCTTGATGCCAGTCTTAGTGTTTAACAGAAGGAATGAACTGAACTCCATGAAGCAGCATCTCTTTGGTTAAGTACTGAGGGCCTGAACCCCAGGAGACGTGTCACAGGAAGTAACCTATACATGCACAAAATCTAAGAAGAAAGCTAAGACTTAGGACAACCAACAAACCAACTTAAACACTAGAATGACACCAATGATAAAGTACTAGTAAACATGGGATGACTAACCCAAGGCAAAGATAACGGGCATATAACCACCACCATTAAGAATGGACTTTACTTGACCAAAACATCAAACCTGATCCAATACAGGAACTAACAAGCATGTGTAACTTGAGAAGCATGGAGCTGAGAATACACGCCAAGAATGCAGACAGAAGTCAATAAGAGTAACAGGACTCATCGAACACTCACACAGTCAGGCTGAATACATGGGGCTACAACCCCTAGGAAAACCAGACAAAACTCTTTATTTGTTATCTTTATCTAGGGAACTCCATTTCCCAGCATGCTCAGCAGCACTGGCACAGATCCTCCTCCCCTGATTACTGAGACCACCTGTTTACCTTTAAACAGCATATATAAAACCAGCCACACCAGACTATGTTGTGAAGTATTGCTGACACATTCTGTTTAAGCATATCAAGCGTTCTTTTCTCTGTATTGTTTACATGGTTCAATCTCGTTTATCTGGTACTTTGATCACTCTTGGAAAATTAACACTGACAAACATAGTACATGCAACCATTATCATATGGTATAAACATAGGACTTAGGAGACTCAGAATTACTTAGATAAGACCTCCAACATGAATGAGAACGCTCAGGGAATTTATCCAAACTCAATTATTAAAAGAAATGGAAAATAGCTGAAACCAAAACTTGAAGTGCGAGAACAAGAACAAGAGGGCATGGCAAACCAAAAAGGGTGTAGAAAACACAACAATAGGGCGGCATGGTGGTGTGGTGGTTAGCACTGTCGCCTCACAGCAAGGCGGTCTGGGTTCGATTCTCGGTCTGGGCTGCTCTGTGTGGAGTTTGCATGTTCTCCCTGTGCCTGCGTGGGTTTTCTCCGGGTACTCCGGTTTCCTCCCACAGTCCAAAGACATGCATGTTAGGTTGATTGGTCACTCTAGACTGCCCGTAGGTGTGAGTGTGTGTGTGTGTGCGTGTTGGCCATGTGGTGGACTGGCGAACTGCCCATGGTGTACCCTGCCTTCGCCCGGAGATGCTGGGATTGGCTCCAGCCCCCCCGTGACCCTGACTAGCGGGAATAAGCGGTACGGATAATGAATGAATGAATGAAACACAACAATAACAAAACCGATAAGGAAAGAGTTACAGGAGACGAGGATTAGACTGACAGGTGAGGTGGAACTGGCAATATTGATTTTGGCATAATTATTTCTTGATGCTCTGTTCATGATGTCCAAGATTTTTCTCTCTCAGTCAGTATTATGAATGAATGAACATTTCTGCAACATTTGTTAATCCTGCTGTAGGGTTTTCCCACAGTTCTTCCTCTGTCAGAATATTAATGGTTATGGTGGTTTTCCTTCTACCAGTCAGAATAACTTGTTGGGGTTAGTTTAATCCAGATGGATGCACACACAGAGGTGGTGTAGCAGACCAGTCTAAATCTGGGACTGAGGTCCTGTACAAATGAGCAGTTCTAGAGTTATGAGCTCCAGATAGTGTCTGAGGATTAGGATTTTAGGATTAGGATTATAGGATGAGGATTATAGCACCACTGTACAGTCAAAGCATTACTCTCTCTCATCCAGTTGAAAATGAGCCCAGTCTTGGTCAGAAACGCAGATACACACTGCAAGACTGTGCAGGTGTGGGTGGGTTTACCTGGTCTCATCTGGAGACAGACACACACGCTGTGAGACAGTTGTGTAAGGCTACTTTAAAGGTGGCTCTTAAAACACATAAGGTAATATTACCTTAACTCATTTCTGCAGTTATGATGGGAGAGATTTTACTTTTCAGCACAATGCAGTGTTCAGACACTACAGATGCCATTCGTACACACACGTTCATACACATGTTATATACACACATATGCATGTCCATACACACATGTTCATACACACGTTCATACATGTGCATGCATATGTTGTATGAAGGTTGCAGAAGCTTCTTAGCTCACTGTTAGCATTTTAGCAACTCTTAGTTTTACTCTAACCTACACATCTGTCCTAGCCTTCCCCAAGAGGCACAATCGTGTGTGTGTGTGTGTGTGTGTGTTTGCGTGTGTGTGTGTGCACGTACATGTGAAGGAGAAAGACAGAAGGCAGAAGAACAGGAGGAAATGGGACATGGTTGAGGAGGATCGTGACCAGGCTTGACTTTATTGCCCCATTGAGGGAAACTTGTTTTTCAGTAACGAGTAGAGACTCCATAAACTCCATAACCACAATATCAAATAAAACACTGTAATAAGGACCTGTGCTATAACCATAAAGCATTAAATGGAGCTGTGTGGAAGCTCCCCATGCTGAGAGACCAGTAGAAGGGGAGACCCTACCCCACACTGAGAGACCAGTAGAGGGGGAGACCTCACCCCACACTGAGAGACCAGTAGAGGGGCAGACCCCACCCCACACTGAGAGACCATTAGAGGAGGAGACCTCACCCACACTGAGAGACCAGTAGAGGAAGAGACCTCACCCCACACTGAGAGACCAGTAGAGGGGGAGACCTGACCCCACACGAGAGACCAGTAGAGGGGGAGACCTCACCCCACACTGAGAGACCAGTAATGTGTAGAGTGAGGAAGGCAGCTCCACCTGCTCCTCACACAGTTCAGTCCTCATCCTGTAGAGTGGCGCTAAAACTCCTCTTTTATACTCCTCCTCCCACAGAAGAGAGATGAGTGTTCTGCAGCTCCGCTGGTGGACTGGCTCCCAGACAGGTGGCAGTAAGCAGCAGGTTTAAGAGTGCAACACTTCAGTGAGCAGGTGCTCAGCACAGATATAAATGTTAGAGGTTTAATAAGGTCTGTGTGGGAAAACAGTGATCCTGTAATGAAAAAGAGAGAGACAGATACACATATAGCCTGCCCATGTGTACATGTGCACACACATATCCACATCCCACTCCCTACACACACATCTAACAGGTTCAGTGGGATTTCGTGCCCATAAACCAGTATACAACAATATTAAAACCAATAACATGCTGACTGAACTGTATTCTCATTGAGATTGATGATATTGTCCCTCCTCATTGCTAAATCACCTCTGTGTGATTCCCTTATTAGTACTGTGTGTGTAGATGTTCATGTGTGTTTGAGCATCCTTGCCTCATTTGACTTTGATCATCTTGAAGCTGAGGGACATGCCTCACATATAAACTCAGTTTGGTCTTTTTAAAATGTGTAAAATGATAAATGTTTTTTTTTTCTGATCAGGGTGTATTTGTACCTGTTTCCCATAGAACATTGAGTGTGTATCAGTAAACAGTGATTATCAGGCAGAGAAAAGATTATACCAATAATGAGATACAACAAAATGAGTGTGTGTTTGTTAGTGTTTTGAAGAGGTTGGAGGGGTTGGAGGAGTTGGAGAGGAAGAGGTTGGAGGGGTTGGGGGTGAGCAGACACAGGCTGTCTCTGGCTTCTACCTATGCCAAAGCCACATTTACCTGACCTCCTGCTGACCTTTGAGGTCCTGCACAAATGAGCAGTTCTGAGGTTGTGAGCTCCGGATAGTGTTTGAGGATTAGGATTGTAGGATTAGGATTATAGGATGAGGATTGTAGTACCACTGTACAGTCAAACGAGGAGCCTCAGAAATAATTACAGGGGGTGATGGGTTTTACATGTATGGTGAACGGGGAACGATGGGAAATGGTGGTTCTCAATGGGAAACAAAAGGGGAGAGAGAGAGTGTGTGTGTGTGTGTGTGTGTGTGTGTGTGTTTGTGTGAGAGGGAGAGAGAGAGTGTGTGTGTGTGTGTGTGTGTGTGTGTGTGTGTTTGCATGCATGCGCTGACAAATCTCCCAGGAAGCGTTTTAGTTTGCGTGCCTTCTCTGTACTGCTCTGCTGGATGAAGCGTTGGGATTCTGACATCAAGTCCAACACTTAGACAGCAGAAGAGACAGTGACTAACGCAGTGTGTCTGCTCATCTCCAGCTCTGACGGCCGAAGGCCACGCTAGCTGCTCTTCATCAGCTTAATGAGTTACAGGCAGCCCCTAAACACAGGTGCCAAACCCCTGCTCACAGCCCCACTAACAACATGATAAATGTCTCACCCTGTCTTATCACATCCTCTCTAAAGTGTTCAGCTCCACAAACAAGATCACTAACATTAGCATGCGCTAGTAATCAGAATGCCTGCAGTAGTCAGCGTTACGTCTGACACTTCCTGTTGGAATTTTGTCAACAGGAAGCTAGGTCTCATGGTGCATTGGGAGACTTCTGTGCATACACACAAACACACAACCCAGACAAACCCAAATGATCCCAGATGAACCCACACAATCCCAGAGGAACCCAAGCAGTCCAAGAAGAACCATTAGTTTTACTGTAAATGTTCAGCAGATCCTCCATCACGGGTGTCAGATGTGTGTGGAAGAAAGATCATACTCAATACTCCTCTTTGTTAAGTGTTTGTGATGGTGTTTGCTGGTGTATTTCCCTGAAGTATTTCCCTGATGTAGACACATCTATATCTGTCTGTAATCCAGTTGGAGAACATTCAGACAAGGCTGGTCTGCTAGTTAGTTTCACCCTCCTGAAGGTCCTAACAGCCACACCTGGGGCTCTAATCTGAGGTGCAAGACCAGGTAAGTGAGCAGGACTGGGACCAGCTTTGAGCAGCTACTGGTCACAGGACACCGGTAACACAGTTCACCTGTTGTAATGCTGGGCTGAGTAAGGAGCGGTGGGCATTAGAACATGGAGAGAACATGTCTTCAGTTCAGTACTGTATTCAGAGGGATTATAATTAAGTGGCAGTTGGAGTGGAGTGTGTTTAACGAATATAATAAGCATAATTTCCCAATCACTTCAGTTATCTTTAGGTGATTCAAGGGCCGAAATATAGAGTGGCGTGTGTGATATGGAGAGGTGTGTGTGTGTGATATGGAGAGGTTTGTGTGTGATATAGAGAGGTATGTGTGTGTGTGTGTGTGTGTGTGTGTGTGTGTGTGTGTGTGTGTGTGTGTGTGAAATGGAGAGGTGTGTGTGATATAGAGAGGTGTGTTTGTGATATGGAGAGATGTGTGTGTGATATGGAGAGGTGTGTGTGATATAAAGAGGTGTGTGTGATATAGAGAGGTGTGTGTGTGGAGAGGTGTGTGTGTGTGATATGGAGAGGTGTGTGTGATATAGAGAGGTGTGTTTGTGATATGGAGAGATGTGTGTGTGTGATATGGAGAGGTGTGTGTGATATAAAGAGGTGTGTGTGATATAGAGAGTTGTGTGTGATATGGAGAGGTGTGTGTGATATAGAGTGGAGAACTTGCTGGTCATTCTTATTGTTATTCTATATAAAGTCTTATAAAGAAATTATGGGATCTTGAATTTCTGTTAGGCGGCATGGTGGTGTGGTGGTTAGCACTGTCGCCCCACAGCAAGGCGGTCTGGGTTCGATTCTCGGTCTGGGCTGCTCTGTGTGGAGTTTGCATGTTCTCCCTGTGCCTGCGTGGGTTTTCTCCGGGTACTCGGTTTCCTCCCACAGTCCAAAGACATGCGTGTTAGGTTGATTGGTTACTCTAGATTGCCCGTAGGTGTGAGTGTGTGTGTGCGTGTTGGCCATGTGGTGGACTGGCGAACTGCCCATGGTGTACCCTGCCTTCGCCCGGAGATGCTGGGATTGGCTCCAGCCCCCCGTGACCCCGACTAGCGGGAATAAGCGGTACGGATAATGAATGAATGAATGAATTTCTGTTGTTTGTTTGTGTTTTCAGTACAGACCCCAGTCTAATATCTTTAGTTCCTCTATTAGGGCCTTTTTCAGTGCACAAGATGGCCAGTTGTCATTTTACATTTGCCTCTCGTATTTGTTTCCATGGGAACAGACTTCTGTCCTTTAATTTCCAAGCACTCCAAATGCTTAAATACATACTTCTGGCTTTTGGAGAAAATGCAATGTAGGCACAGTTACATTATCTGGTAGCTGTGTGCTGAGTTAGAGAGAGTTAAGAGTCTCCATTTAGAGAGACTAACATTACCAAATCGGGCCATACGTGTCCATTCACATTTCAACATCAAAGGGCAATTTGCAGCAATGGCCAGTTTCTCAGACATGGTCAATTTCTGAGACATGGCCGGTTTCACAGATGTGGTCAGTTACTCAGATGTGGTCAGTTACTCAGACGTGGTCGGTATCTCAGATGTGGCTGGTTATTCAAACGTGGTCGGTATCTCAGACGTGGTCAGTTACTCAGATGTGGCTGGTTAATCAGACGTGGTCGGTATCTCAGACATGGTCGGTATCTCAGACGTGGTCGGTATCTCAGACGTGGTCGGACTGCAGTCAACTGCACTCTTGCTGCTAGAAGAGGGGCTAGTGAAGTGAAGCTGTTTTCATCAGTCGAAATGTGGCCACAATCCCATTCAGCAATGAATATAAATGCAGGGATTTATAAATCAGATTTTTTTGGGGAAGTAGTTGTTGGGTGGAGTACAGTGTGATGGGGAGGGGCTAGTGAGTGGAGTACAGTGTGATGGGGAGGAGTTAATGGGTGGAGTACAGTGTGATGGGGAGGGGCTAGTGAGTGGAGTACAGTGTGATGGGGAGGAGTTAATGGGTGGAGTACAGTGTGATGGGGAGGGGCTAGTAAGTGGAGTATAGTGTGATTGGGAGGAGTTAATGGGTGGAGTACAGTGTGATGGGGAGGGGCTAGTGAGTGGAGTATAGTGTGATTGGGAGGAGTTAATGGGTGGAGTACAGTGTGATGGGGAGGAGTTAATGGGATGTAAATGTGGATATGAGTATAGGATGTGCAGTGGAGATGTGCCCTAACATTAGAACTACACTTCCCAATAAAGAAATGACCTTTATTATTCCTGAAAAAGTGCTGTTCATCCCCTGAACTCTGACCTTCACCAAAGGAAGAGGAAGCTGAGTCCAGCGTCCACTGCCTACACTGAGAGTGTTAGGGTCAGAGGGCAATAAGTGAGCACAGAAATGCCTGGCAACCTGCAGACCTCTCTCTCTCTCTCTCACACACACACACACACTTCCCTAAGGACATAAGAACACTTTATTCCAGCAGCTTTGTGCACTATAATCTCCTACAAATCTGCTGTTTTATGTGTTGAAAGATTATTTAATTTGTAATCACTGACTGTCTAAACAGTCTTTTCTCAAACAGAAAATAATGCAGAATTTACTAAAGGTGCAGAAATCACAACCTTCAGAGTGTTAGGGGTTAAGGTAAGGATTAGGGTTAGGGGTTAGGGTAAGCATTAAGGGTAGGGGGAGGGTTAAGGTAAGGATTAGGGTTAGGGGTTAGGGTAAAGGTAAGGATTAGGGTTAGGGGTTAGGGTAAGCATTAAGGGTAGGGGGAGGGTTAAGGTAAGGATTAGGGTTAGGGGTTAGGGTAAAGGTAAGGATTATGGTTAGGGGTTAGGGTAAGCATTAAGGGTAGGGGGAGGGTTAAGGTAAGGATTAGGGTTAGGGGTTAGGGTAAAGGTAAGGGTTAGGGGTTAGGGTAAGTATTAAGATTAGGGGTGAGGGTTAAGGTAAGGATTAGGGTTAGGGGTTAGGGTAAAGGTAAGGATTAGGGTTAGTGGTTAGAGTAAGCATTAAGGTTAGGGTTTAGGGTTAGTGCACGGGTTAGGGGATAGGGTAAGGATTAGGGTTAGGGGTTAGAGTAAGCATTAATTAAGGTTAGGGTTTAGGGTTAGCATTAAGGTTAGGGTTTAGGGTTAGTGTACGGGTTAGGGTAAAGGTAAGGTTAGGGTTTAGGGTTAGTGTACGGGTTAGGGGTTAGGGTAAAGGTAAGGATTAGGGTTAGGGGTTAGAGTAAGCATTAAGGTTAGGGTTTAGGGTTAGTGTACAGGTTCACGTTAGGGGTTAGGGTAAAGGTAAGGTTAGGGTTTAGGGTTAGTGTACGGGTTAGGGGTTAGGGTAAAGGTAAGGATTAGGGTTAGGGGTTAGAGTAAGCATTAAGGTTAGGGTTTAGGGTTAGTGTACGGGTTAGGGTTAGGGGATAGGGTAAGGATTAGGGTTAGGGGTTAGAGTAAGCATTAAGGTTAGGGTTTAGGGTTAGTGTACGGGTTAGGGTTAGGGTAAAGGTAAGGTTAGGGTTTAGGGTTAGTGTACGGGTTAGGGGTTAGGGTAAGGATTAGGGTTAGGGGTTAGAGTAAGCATTAAGGTTAGGGTTTAGGGTTAGTGTACAGGTTCACATTAGGGGTTAGGGTAAAGGTAAGGTTAGGGTTTAGGGTTAGTGTACGGGTTAGGGGTTAGGGTAAAGGTAAGGTTAGGGTTTAGGGTTAGTGTACAGGTTAGGGTTAGACTCTCCCAGCCAATTGATGGAACATCCCCATGATGCCCTGGATAGATGAACCTCAGCTCCACGTTGCTCAGATTCACTCTAACACTTACCCTAACCCTAACACTTACCCTAACCCTTAATCTAACCCTTAATCTAACCCCAACATTTCCCCCGGATATGAAGCTCCTGCTGGTGCCATATATCAGCTGTGTGAAGCTTTATTTTATTTCTATTTGCAGTTGGTATACAAACATCCATTAAGTTTCCATTCATATGAGGATAAAGAATGTCTGCCTGTAGGCCTTGTTGATCTTCAGTCCCCAGCACAAATTACCCAGATTTGTCGTACTGGCATTAAAGTGTGAAAGACAAGAATGTCAAAGTTGCTGGTAATCCCTCATTCTGAGAACATCACACACCCTGACTGCCAGATGGAATTCTTTCAGTCTCTGAAGGAAAACCAAAGTAGTAATGTGAATTCAGCTCCAACAGAGTATGTTACATTCTGTGATTAAAATCATGTCAGCTAAACTGGTAATCACATCCATATTCTTTCTTTCTCTCTCCTTTTTGACTACTTTCCCCCTTCTTTTTATTTTTACTTTTTCTTCTTTTGTTTGTTACATATAATAGTGAAATTAGCTTGGTAAGTTCCACCAAAGGCAGAGATGAAAGGTGAAGATGTGTAATCACACTAACCCTTACCCTAACCCTTACCCTAACCTTTACCCTAACCCTTACCTTTACCCTAACCTTTACCTTTACCCTAACCTTTACCCTAACCCTTACCCTAACCTTTACCCTAACCTTTACCCTAACCCTTACCCTAACCTTTACCCCCTAACCCTAACCCTTACCCTAACCCTAACCCCTTACCCTAACCCTTACCCTAACCTTTACCCTAACCCTTACCCTTACCCTAACCCTTACCCTAACCCTTACCCTAACCTTACCCTAACCCTTACCCTAACCTTTACCCTAACCCTTACCCTAACCCTTACCCTAACCCTTACCCTAACCCTTACCCTAACCTTTACCCTAACCCTTACCTTTACCCTAACCCTTACCCTAACCTTTACCCTAACCCTTACCCTAACCCTTACCCTAACCCTTACCTTTACCCTAACCCTTACCCTAACCTTTACCATAACCCTTACCCTAACCTTTACCCTAACCCTTACCTTTACCCTAACCCTTACCCTAACCCTTACCCTAACCTTTACCCTAACCTTTACCCTAACCCTTAGCTTTACCCTAACTCTTAGCTTTACCCTAACCCTTACCCTAACCTTTGCCCTAACCCTTAGCTTTACCCTAACCCTTACCCTAACCTTTACCCTAACCCTTAGCTTTACCCTAACCCTTACCCTAACCTTTACCCTAACCCTTAGCTTTACCCTAACCCTTACCCTAACCTTTACCCTAACCCTTAGCTTTACCCTAACCCTTACCCTAACCTTTACCCTAACCCTTAGCTTTACCCTAACTCTTACCCTAACCCTAACCTATCCCTAACTAACATTATACAACTGTGGTTAGGTTTAATATACAGCTGTGGTTAGGTTTATTATATAGCTGTGGTTAGGATAATTATTTAGCTGTGGTTAGGTTTATTATACAGATGTAGTTAGGTTTATTATATAGCTGTGGTTGGGTTTATTATAAAGCTGTGGTTGGGTTTATTATATAGCTGTGGTTAGGTTTATTATATAGATGTAGTTAGGTTTATTATATAGCTGTGGTTAGGATAATTATTTTGCTGTGGTTAGGTTTATTATACAGATGTAGTTAGGTTTATTATATAGCTGTGGTTAGGATAATTATTTAGCTGTGGTTAGGTTTATTATACAGATGTAGTTAGGTTTATTATATAGCTGTGGTTAGGTTTATTATATAGCTGTGGTTAGGTTTATTATTCAGCTGTGGTTAGGTTTATTATTCCGCTGTGGTTAGGTTTATTATATAGCTGTGGTTAGGTTTATTATATAGCTGTGGTTAGGATAATTATTTAGCTGTGGTTAGGTTTATTATATAGCTGTGGTTAGGTTTATTATATAGCTGTGGTTAGGTTTATTATAAAGCTGTGGATAGGTTTATTATACAGATGTAGTTAGGTTTATTATATAGCTGTGGTTAGGTTTATTATTCAGCTGTGGGTTAGGTTTATTATATAGCTGTGGTTAGGTTTATTATATAGCTGTGGTTAGGTTTATTATATAGCTGTGGTTATGTTTATTATATAGCTGTGGTTAGGTTTATTATATAGCTGTGGTTATGTTTATTATATAGCTGTGGTTAGGTTTATTATATAGCTGTGGTTAGGTTTATTATATAGCTGTGGTTGGGTTTATTATATAGCTGTGGTTGGGTTTATTATATAGCTGTGGTTGGGTTTATTATAAAGCTGTGGTTGGGTTTATTATTCCGCTGTGGTTATGTTTATTATATAGCTGTGGTTAGGTTTATTATATAGCTGTGGTTAGGTTTATTATATAGCTGTGGTTGGGTTTATTATATAGCTGTGGTTAGGTTTATTATATAGCTGTGGTTGGGTTTATTATATAGCTGTGGTTGGGTTTATTATATAGCTGTGGTTAGGTTTATTATATAGCTGTAGTTAGTTTTATTATATAGCTGTGGTTAGGTTTATTATATAGCTGTGGTTGGGTTTATTATATAGCTGTGGTTGGGTTTATTATATAGCTGTGGTTGGGTTTATTATATAGCTGTGGTTAGGTTTTTATTATATAGCTGTGGTTGGGTTTATTATATAGCTTTGGTTAGTGATACTATAAAGACGTGGTTCTGTTTATTATATAGCTGTGGTTGGGTTTATTATATAGCTGTGGTTAGGTTTATTATATAGCTGTGGTTAGGTTTATTATGGTTAGGTTTATTATTTAGCTGTGGTTAGGTTTATTATATAGCTGTGGTTAGGTTTATTATATAGCTGTGGTTAGGTTTATTATATAGCTGTGGTTAGGTTTATTATATAGCTGTGGTTGGGTTTATTATATAGCTGTGGTTGGGTTTATTATATAGCTGTGGTTAGGTTTATTATATAGCTGTGGTTAGGTTTATTATATAGCTGTGGTTAGGTTTATTATATAGCTGTGGTTGGGTTTATTATATAGCTGTGGTTAGGTTTATTATATAGCTGTGGTTAGGTTTATTATATAGCTGTGGTTGGGTTTATTATATAGCTGTGGTTGGGTTTATATAGCTGTGGTTAGTTTTATTATATAGCTGTGGTTAGGTTTATTATATAGCTGTGGTTGGGTTTATTATATAGCTGTGGTTGGGTTTATTATATAGCTGTGGTTGGGTTTATTATATAGCTGTGGTTAGGTTTATTATATAGCTGTGGTTGGGTTTATTATATAGCTGTGGTTGGGTTTATTATATAGCTGTGGTTAGGTTTATTATATAGCTGTGGTTGGGTTTATTATATAGCTGTGGTTAGGTTTATTATATAGCTGTGGTTAGGTTTATTATATAGCTGTGGTTAGGTTTATTATTCAGCTGTGGTTAGGTTTATTATATAGCTGTGGTTAGGTTTATTATATAGCTGTGGTTAGGTTTATTATTCAGCTGTGGTTAGGTTTATTATATAGCTGTGGTTAGGTTTATTATATAGCTGTGGTTAGGTTTATTATATAGCTGTGGTTAGGTTTATTATATAGCTGTGGTTAGGTTTATTATATAGCTGTGGTTGGGTTTATTATATAGCTGTGGTTGGGTTTATTATATAGCTGTGGTTGGGTTTATTATATAGCTGTGGTTAGGTTTATTATATAGCTGTGGTTAGGTTTATTATTCAGCTGTGGTTAGGTTTATTATATAGCTGTGGTTAGGTTTATTATATAGCTGTGGTTAGGTTTATTATATAGCTGTGGTTAGGTTTATTATATAGCTGTGGTTAGGTTTATTATTCAGCTGTGGTTAGGTTTATTATATAGCTGTGGTTGGGTTTATTATATAGCTGTGGTTAGGTTTATTATATAGCTGTGGTTAGGTTTATTATTCAGCTGTGGTTAGGTTTATTATATAGCTGTGGTTAGGTTTATTATATAGCTGTGGTTAGGTTTATTATATAGCTGTGGTTAGGACACTATTTCATGTCCTCTTTGTGCAGTGAGGGAGAAGAGCATGCAGAGGTGCATTGTCAGATATAATTCTATATACTTTATTTATATAATCACATATCCCTTTCATCGACTCTGATGTGTGGTGTCACCTAACCCTTACCCATACCCTAATCCTAACTCTTACCCTAACATCTCCTCACTGGACACATGGAAGAATATTAGTCCTGTGATCCTCCAATAAGTGAAAGCAAAACTGAAACTTTTTTAATGCTTTTCTCTGTTTGTGAGGCATGTTGCACTGCTGTCTTCACGAGGGCTTTGTTCTGTACAGAATGGCCCCTATGCTCATGTTGTGGATGCTCCATCACATGTACACCAGGCCCAGATCCTGATTCCACCAGGCTGGCACGAACCATCACACTGTCCCCCTTCCAGGCTGCTTCTAGCCTCATATCTCTGAACTGGTGGTCAATTAGACCCGGCAGCAGCTACACTGTCTCCACACCCACTTTCAATTATGGTCATAAACTGTTATGACACATGGTCTCTCATTCAGCACTTTAACTCCTGGGCTCTCCGTGTTTAGCACTGGGACATGCGGTCTTGTGAGAATGTGGTGGACATGCCTGTCAGCACTTCTAGCAGTAAATGAGAGCCAGCAACCAAACTGATGTTGGCATGACTAAAGTTATGTCCTTTAAGAAAGTGACAGTAACATTGAAGAGAAATAATGTGGTTAGTGTTGTGCATGGTCAGTGTATCTGCAGGGGAGTCGTGGTGTGCCTCTGCGATGATGTTGGCAGACAGATTGTCGTCTTTTTGTCCGCTGCCTTCCGCTGCTATTTGGAAAGACGATGACAAATATTTTCTGTTATCATGCCAAACAAACCAGAACCACAGTGGCACTACAACACTCTTCAGGTTTTGTTCTGGATAGAACATGTGTGTGCGTCTGTATGTGTGTCTGATGTTTAGCTAAACTGATGTAGACAGGGAATGTGTGTGTGTGTTTGTGGGTGGTTGTGAATGTGTGGGCATGAATGTGTGTTTGTAGCTATGCACTTGTGTATGTGCACATGTGTATCTGTTGTTTAACTAGGCTCGTGCAGACAGAGTGTGAGTGTGTGTGTTGATTGTTTAGTATGCGTAGAGAGGGAGTGTGTGGAGAAATCAGTGACAGTTGCAGTGTGCTGCCTGAAGGATCTTTATCTTGCCTAAATCATAGCTAAATCACATCTGTATTATAAACCTAACCACAGCTATATAATCATAGCTAAATCACATCTGTATTATAAACCTAACCACAGCTATATAATCATAGCTAAATCACATCTGTATTATAAACCTAACCACAGCTATATAATCATAGCTAAATCACATCTGTATTATAAACCTAACCACAGCTATATAATCATAGCTAAATCACATCTGTATAATAAACCTAACCACAGCTATATAATCATAGCTAAATCACATCTGTATTATAAACCTAACCACAGCTATATAATCATAGCTAAATCACATCTGTATAATAAACCTAACCACAGCTATATAATCATAGCTAAATCACATCTGTATAATAAACCTAACCACAGCTATATAATCATAGCTAAATCACATCTGTATTATAAACCTAACCACAGCTATATAATCATAGCTAAATCACATCTGTATTATAAACCTAACCACAGCTATATAATCATAGCTAAATCACATCTGTATTATAAACCTAACCACAGCTATATAATCATAGCTAAATCACATCTGTATTATAAACCTAACCACAGCTATATAATCATAGCTAAATCACATCTGTATTATAAACCTAACCACAGCTATATAATCATAGCTAAATCACATCTGTATAATAAACCTAACCACAGCTATATAATCATAGCTAAATCACATCTGTATAATAAACCTAACCACAGCTATATAATCATAGCTAAATCACATCTGTATTATAAATAAACCTAACCACAGCTATATAATCATAGCTAAATCACATCTGTATTATATAATCCTAAACCATCTGTATTATAAAGCTATATAATCATAGCTAAATCACATCTGTATTATAAACCTAACCACAGCTATATAATCATAGCTAAATCACATCTGTATAATAAACCTAACCACAGCTATATAATCATAGCTAAATCACATCTGTATAATAAACCTAACCACAGCTATATAATCATAGCTAAATCACATCTGTATTATAAACCTAACCACAGCTATATAATCATAGCTAAATCACATCTGTATAATAAACCTAACCACAGCTATATAATCATAGCTAAATCACATCTGTATAATAAACCTAACCACAGCTATATAATCATAGCTAAATCACATCTGTATAATAAACCTAACCACAGCTATATAATCATAGCTAAATCACATCTGTATAATAAACCTAACCACAGCTATATAATCATAGCTAAATCACATCTGTATAATAAACCTAACCACAGCTATATAATCATAGCTAAATCACATCTGTATAATAAACCTAACCACAGCTATATAATCATAGCTAAATCACATCTGTATTATAAACCTAACCACAGCTATATAATCATAGCTAAATCACATCTGTATTATAAACCTAACCACAGCTATATAATCATAGCTAAATCACATCTGTATTATAAACCTAACCACAGCTATATAATCATAGCTAAATCTCTGCCATACTGAGAGTTGATGCAGGACAGAAGGGGTGGAGAACCCTAACCCTAAATCTAACCCTAAACCCTAACCCTAAATCTAACCCTAAACCCTAAATCTAACCCTAACCAATAACAAAAACAATAACAATGCTAAATACACAGCAGCCATGTTGGACCATGAGTGTGCTGTTAAATATTCATGAGAAATAGCCAATTGTTCACCCAAAAAAATGAAAATAAAAGATGTAAATGTTGTGGTCAGAGGAGCCATGAGCACCACTGCAGGGCTGTGAGTGTGGTGTGTGAAGTGTGGGAGTTTTCTGACCTTCTAATTCTGCTCTCTCTGTCTCCATGTCTACCACTGCTGCCTGTTTGCTGTCTCCGACAGGTAAGGACCTCCTCGGATGTTTACCTCATTAACCTCTTCTTCACTCTTACAGTTTAACTGTGCTGATGGCTCACGTGCTCCCTGATTTACATAAACATGTTTATGTGAGTGTGACTGGTGTGTGTGAAGGCATGAGAAGTGGATCGTGAATCATAAACTCATCAGACTGTATAATCACATTTGAGAGTGTTAATGAGAATGAAGGAGGTCTAAAACAAACCACAGTATCACAGTATAACTGGAGAGGCTGTGCTGACAGATGATGCCCCAGACACAACACTACTCACCCAGTCTAACTGGAACACAGCAGGTGAGCACTGGGGCTCTCAATGGAAACTAGTTTGTGTTACAGCTGAGGATGTGTGGAGGACATCACATAAAGTCTCTGTGGACAGCGTCCAAGAACAGAAAACCTTAAGTCAACGTTCTATGAAACATAAACATGGGGAACACACACACACATCCTCATCAACATACTCTCATAATATTGTTGTGTACTGTAATATGACCTGTGAAATTGTGACCCCAGAGTGGTGTAACAGTGACATTAGAAGGTGGTGGATCCGTGATATTAGAAGTGGTGGATCACAAAATAATTTTTATTTGATGGATTCTGAGACTGCAGTGATTCATGAAGCACCCACAGGACCTCTCATGGAACATGTGAGGTTAGTGGTGAAGATCACAGCACATGGTGGCGTGGTGGTTAGCATGTTTGCCTCTCAGCACTGGGGTCTTGGGTTCAAGTGCCTATCTGAGTGGAGTTTCCTTGATCTCCCTGTGTCTGTGTGGGTTTCCTCTGGGGTCTCTGGTTTCCTCCCACAATCCAAAAACATGGAGGTTAAGTAAAATTGTCTGTCCCTGATAAATTCTACCTGAGTGTGTGTCTCCAATAAAAACAGGTGTCTGTGCATGAATGTGTGTGTGCTTGTATGGTGGATGGTGCTCTTTCACTAGGGTTTGTCCTCTCTCCCCTTCCTGCACCCAGGTGTTGGGTTGCTTTTTCAAGTTCAAATGTATGTGGAGAATCTTAGTGTGATGTTATGTCTGTTATGTCTGCACTACACGTATGTGTACAAAGGTGTATGTGTGTTTACGATGCCTGTTTAGACTGGACACCTCTATATTTGCTGTTATGTACACCGGAGAAGGACATAAGAGGAAAGAACTCTGAAGAGAACATTAGAGTCACACTTTCATGACAAACCCACTTCATCATATCACCCACCACAAACCCTGAAACCCTGAAACATTGTCCTTATGCGCTGCACAGTGTTTGGGTGTTGACTAGCGAGTTTCAGTGATGCCTGATTCACACGTTCACACACACAGTGCCATACTCAGGTGTTAGATGTATCACTACTATCCTGCATTTCCCTCCAAACGGCAGAGGATCTGTGCTTCATGAACGTGAACGTAGGTGTGTAGACAGACTCTGAGCTTTGGTGAGGAGCCTCTCTGTAGCACCATGGTTACTGTGTGAGGGAGTGGAACTAACAATACATGATCACTGGAAAATTTTCAACCACACTGTGTGTGTGTGTTTGTGTATGTGTATGGGGGTGTGTGTGATTACTGGAGAATTCAAATCCATGCTTTGTTACGCACAGATGTGTGTGTGTGTGTTTGTGATTACTTTAAAGCCATGCTAGAATTTAAAGCCATGCTTTGTTACACGTGTGTGTTTTTTGTGTTTCCTGGAGAATTCAAATCCATGCTTTGTTACATGCATGCATTTGTGTGTGTGTGTGTGTGTGTATCTGTGAGTGCGTATTCCTTGTGTGTGTGTGAGATTACTGAAGAATCTAATCTATGCTTTGTTTTTAGCTAATGCATTTCAGACTTTCATCAGGGTTGCATTTTGGCACATCATCCTTCATAATGTTCAACAGGGTTGAAGAGAACAGTGATTATATTTGCCTAAATACACAAAAAGTAACAAGAACAAAAAGTAAAATTTTACAACTGCTAATAAAATGGTTTGAGCACTTAATATTACTTAATCTTCTATTAAAAGCAAAGTTACAGAGTCAACCTACAGGGAGCCTCTACATCTGACAGGAACAACTTTAAGTTGTTATAGTTCAATCAGGCCTTCAAAATTAAAAAAATATGATTAAGCTCACAATGACCTCAGTGACCGAAAAGGAAAATAATAAACCCTGGATCACAGATATACCACCTAACCCTAAAGCCCTAACCCTTAGCCCCAACCCCTAACCCTAAAGCCCTAACCCCTAATCTTAACCCAAAAGTGCTAACCCAAACCCTAACCCCTAACCCTAACCCCTGCTACAACTCCTCTAATACAACTCCTTATTATTCCATGTGGGACATGTAAGGCACATGGCTGCTGCTCCCCTCCTCACTATGTTCATCTCTGCTTATAGCCCTCCAGTGTCCCAGTGGATGTGTGTGTGTGTGTGTGTCCAGACTGATGTTGTGTGTTCCAGGTGCTCTGTGGTGTTTCTGTCAGAGTTGTACAGAGCTAACATGCCGGCCAGTGAGGCTCTCACAACCCTTGCAGCTCCTTCTCTCTCTCATTCTACCCTTACTACTACTGTTTTCTGTTATTTTTATTTCTCATTGCCCTCACAAACTAGATAGGGGCAGTGTTGGGTTAATGTAGCCTGACATCATTTGCTCTCTGTCGCCGCCCTAATGACTAATACAGCAACTGAAGGTGAATAAGAGCAGAGAAAGCAATGTACCATTGTGATTGGGGGGAGAGGGAGATATCACACACACACACGTGCACACTGACCCACACACAGACATGCACACAGACACACACACACACACACACACACACATACACACACACTGACACACAGACACTTTTGAATGCACATGTCCAACTGTTCAATGTTTCAGTTCTTTATGCACAACTTGCTGTTCTCTAATAAGGAACAGGTAACAGGTGTTTGATCCTAGGATCCACCGTTACATTTCCTGCTTCAATTAAAATTGGTATTTAAACAGTCCTCCTCATCATGCTGTTCACATTTTGACATCATGAGACAATACCTCACAACTGATCAACAGTACCACACCGTTGCGAGGCTTCAAACAGGATGTTCGCAGATGGAAGTGGCCACTGAGCTTAGAGTGTCGCAGAGTGTCATCAGCAGGTTACAACAGAGATAAAGAGAGACTGGAAGAGTCACAGAAAGGCATAGAAGTGGACATCCTTTGGCTACTCCCACACTGATGATTCATTGTGAACAGTGAGGAAATTATGGCAACCAATGATGTTGGAGACATCAAGGAGAGTCCTATGCATCAGCCACTGTTGTCACCAGACAAGTCATGACAAGACTGCTGCTCATACACCACTGTTTGAGTTGTGTGTGACATGACTGCTGCTCATACACCACTGTTTGAGTTGTGTGTGATGCGACTGCTGCCTACACACCACTGTTTGAGTTGTGTGTGACATGACTGCTGCTCATACACCACTGTTTGAGTTGTGTGTGATGCGACTGCTGCCTACACACCACTGTTTGAGTTGTGTGTGACATGACTGCTGCTCATACACCACTGTTTGAGTTGTGTGTGATGCGACTGCTGCCTACACACCACTGTTTGAGTTGTGTGTGACATGACTGCTGCTCATACACCACTGTTTGAGTTGTGTGTGATGCGACTGCTGCCTACACACCACTGTTTGAGTTGTGTGTGACATGACTGCTGCCTACACACCACTGTTTGAGTTGTGTGTGACATGACTGCTGCTCATACACCACTGTTTGAGTTGTGTGTGATGTGACTGCTGCTGACACACCACTGTTTGAGTTGTGTGTAACATGCTGCTCATACACCACTGTTTGAGTTGTGTGTGATGCGACTGCTGCCTACACACCACTGTTTGAGTTGTGTGTGACGTGACTGCTGCTCACACACCACTGTTTGAGTTGTGTGTGATGTGACTGCTGCTGACACACCACTGTTTGAGTTGTGTGTGATGTGACTGCTGCTCACACACCACTGTTTGAGTTGTGTGTGATGTGACTGCTGCTTACACACCACTGTTTGAGTTGTTGACACACCACTTACACACCACTGTACCACTGTTTGAGTTGTGTGTGATGTGACTGCTGCTGACACACCACTGTTTGAGTTGTGTGTGATGCGACTGCTGCCTACACACCACTGTTTGAGTTGTGTGTGACATGACTGCTGCCTACACACCACTGTTTGAGTTGTGTGTGACATGACTGCTGCTCATACACCACTGTTTGAGTTGTGTGTGATGCGACTGCTGCTTACACACCACTGTTTGAGTTGTGTGTGATGTGACTGCTGCTCACACAGCACTGTTTGAGTTGTGTTTGTGTGTTTTATCCCTAACTTGTGTGTAAGACCGTTGAGGGAAGGATGGTGTCATGGAGCCTGATATTTAGGAAGGTTAAACCTGCTGTTCTGGCTGCTATGCCAGGGAGATATTTGGTCTGGTGCCCACAGCTCACGTTAAAGTCCTGCTTGGACCTGGGGAAGGTGGTAGCCTTCAGCCTTCAGTGTGTGTGCATATTTATGTGTTTGCATGAGTGAGAATTTAAGTGTTTTGTGTGTGTGTGTGTGTGTGTGTGCAAATGTGTATGTGTACAGTGACTAATATAGTGAAAATACATGTGCGTGTGGGGGGGTTGTATGTGTGTGTGTTTGTGCGTGTCTGTGAATGTGTGTGTGTGTGGGGGGGTGTTTTGTGTGTGTGTGTGTGTGTGTGTGTGTGTGTGGTGACTCTAATATAGTGAGAGTGGGCAGGAAACAGCTGGCCATTGTGAGCTCTCATCTGCTGCATATGGTCCAGGGAGAAGTAATCCCTCACTTAACCCCAGCCAGACGCTGTTTAGCATCTGATGCAACGGGCTTGTAACAGTCTCCAGCAGCAGGAGGAGGAGCAGGAGGAGGAGCAGGAGGAGGAGGAGGAGGAGTGAGAAGTAAGATGGTGAGATACAGGATGCGCGGTCTCACATGAGGAAATGTAAATATAAATATGGTTGTGGAGAAACAGCCAACAAAGCTACATTATATAAACAATATAAACAAATCAAATCAATATAAACAAAGCAAATCACAACTCAGGTGCAGAGAAAACTGGTTTTATTCAGAGAGAAGATCAAAATCAAAAAAGTTCATACACATTCTTTAATGTAAAACGCTAACACAATATAAAGGTGAACTCACAAAAAAACACCCCAAACCCAAATTGAAGAGTCGGGCTTAAATAAAAATAAAATTCCTAGAAAAACCAGATAACTGATGGCCCAAAGTAGAGACCAAATGACAACGTTATTTCCAGCCCCTGTACAGGAAGTATAATAAGGCTTCTCAGATATTCCACAGGAGGCTACATCTAAAAAGGTCCTTACATCTTAAAGATAGTATACAAGATCAAACCTATCAATATATTTATTTAGAATAAGTTTGGAATTATTTGTAAAACTTGGTTTTTAGTTGTAAGTGTAACATTTTTACTCCGCACTAGGAGATGGATAGTTTGATGCGGGAGGCTTTATTGTAGGACAAGAACATACACAACAGGGGGATAGCACTGCACAGAGAGTGGCTGCTAGCAACAACCATGACTAAACACAGAGTAAGGGAACATTAACAACACTAAGTAAACATACTGTATGTAGACATCAGTGAGACCAACATGACTTTGGGAAAAGCTTAGACCAGAGACCAAACATACATATAAACTAACAATAGTTACAGACCAGTAAGCAGGCAGACAGGCTGGAGAAAACAGCATGGATACAAACACTAACCAGCAAGGTACTGAACCAAAAATGGGGTAAAAATACAAAGGAGTTAACAAGGAAACAAACCGGGAACAGGTGACAGTAATACCGAAGCCGGGGATAACGAATGAGTAGGAGGGGCCAACGGAAATGGCGAGCCTGAAACAAAGGCTGTGTTCGAAATAGCCTACTGTATACGGCATACTGCATACTGCACTCAGTATATACTGGATACTGCATACTGGTCCTCGTAGTAGTATGCAGTACAGTTTCCAGTATGCGACAAAAGAAAAGCATACTACGGGGTCACGTGATTGTAGCGTTGCATGATGGGATGCAGTACACCACGAAGATAGCTCTGTTCGCGTACTGGAATATTTTGCGGAAGTAGTATGTCATCCGGGGATGTTTTGCGTACCGGAAAAATTCTTTTTAATCGCATACTGCATACTGATTTGGGGCCCAAGCAGTACGCCAGTAGTATGTAGTAGGCTATTTCGAACATAGCCAAAAACACAGGCGCATGTGATGGAGACATGATTGACTTGTGGGGGCGGGGCTGAATGTCACAGTAAGTCATTTCACAAAAAGAAATACATTTAGCCATTGCAGTTACCAAGTCAGTTAGTTAACACTTAGTAAACATTAATTTGATGATGATTTGGTTTATAAACATCAGCATTTGATCTATAAACATCAGTACTTGTTTATAAACATCAGTATTTGGTTTATAAACACTATTCAGTGTCCTGAGTAGATGTCAGTTTGGATTTTTACCACTATTATCTCATATTGTTTATTGTTGATTGTTTATTGTTGATTGTTTATTACTGATTGCTCTAGAGGATCAAATATATTATGTACAGACCAGACAAGCTGGTTAAGAGGTATAGCTTTCATTATAAATTTCATTTTAAGATAAACAAACAATGTCTCTGTCTCATTCTGTGTGGTGTTAGTTTGTGTGGTGTTTATGTTGTGTGGTGTATGGGAGGGTGTGGGAAATGGACCCTTAACCCTAAAGCAGGACCCTTAACCATGAAGAAGGACCCTTAACCCTAGAGCAGGACCCTTAACCCTAAAGCAGGACCCTTAACCCTAAAGCAGGACCCTTAACCCAGGAGCAGGACCCTTAACCCTAAAGCAGGACCCTTAACCATAAAGCAGGACCCTTAACCATGAAGAAGGACCCTTAACAACCCTAGAGCAGGACCCTTAACCCTAGAGCAGGACCCTTAACCCTAGAGCAGGACCCTATAGCAGAACCCTTAACCCTAGAGCAGGACCCTTAACCCTAGAGCAGGACCCTTAACCCTAAAGCAGGACCCTTAACCCTAAAGCAGAACCCTTAACCCTAGAGCAGGACCCTAGAGCAGGACCCTATAGCAGGACCCTTAATCCTAGAGCAGGACCCTATAGCAGGACCCTTAACCCTAGAGCAGGACCCTATAGCAGGACCCTTAACCCTAGAGCAGGACCCTATAGCAGGACCCTAGCAGAGCAGAGGTACTTTTATCTTTCCCGAGTTTTCATTTGTTGTTTGTGCCCTTGCACCTACTTTACACACGCAAATAGAGATTAAAGAGGGAGAAAATAACAATAGCAGGATTACAGCCAATTTAGCCATGAAAGGCCTGATCGACCCTCACCCTTGGGTATTAAGAGATTACAGCATGAGAGAGAGAGAGAGACAGAGAGAGATAGATTAAGAATGAAAGAGAGATCTGTCGGGGTTGCTTTTAGGTTGTGTGTGCTACAGGGGGCTGTGGGGTGTTAGTGTGTGTGGTGTTTATGTTGTGTGGGATATGGGAGGGTGTGGGAAATGTTGTGTGTTGTGTACAGTACACCCAATGTTGAAATGGGTGTGGTGTTGTGTACGGTATGTTTCAGAATCGTCGTCATATTGTGTATTGTGCACTTGAGATCTGTTAACTCACTTCACTTCAGTTACGCACATGTACAAAACAATTAAACAGCTATTGTTGGTAGTTTTAACCTGGCTGAGCAGGTGCGGTAGCTAGTATGCTATTTAAGCTAACATCAGGATCACATAACTGTCTGTGTTGGGCTACTCATAATGAGGCCTGCTGGATGACTCCTGTCTTCTGAATGTGTTTGTGTCAGCGCACATTGTCCAAATGTGCTGCCTACCGACTGCACAGCACAAGTGTACTGTTTTATAAAGGGTGAGTGAAATAATAATAATAATCTTTATTTGTATAGCACCTTTCATTTATATGTCACGGTGAGGGAGGCTCCCCCTATCGGTCACACTCCATCACTGCGGCTATTAACCCTCTCACCTGATGGTCGTTTGTCTATATATGTCTTGTCTTTGTACCAGTTGACTGCTGGTTATTGTTTCCTTAATTTGGAACGGTGCACGGGTCTTTGGTTTGCGCACTTTATTCATTAAACCCCTCGGTTTCTCTGAGACTTGGCGTGATCGCTTCCTTTAAGTTTGCACTCACTGCCCGTCACAATATACATGAAACTTAAAAGTGCTTTACAGAATAAATAAAACAAAACATAAAAAAGAAAACAAACATATTAAAATAAGGTAATAAAATAATAAAATGACAAACAATTATTAAAATAATAGAAGAAAACAACAATAACTAATGTAGTAAAATAATAAGATGGAAAAACTATTAAACTAATTAGAACAGACATAAAATGTAGCTTAGTAAAATGATGTGAATGATGTGAAGTAATTAACCATCAAAGTTTCTTAACTAAATGCAGCTCTAAACAGGAAGGTTTTGAGACTCTTCTTTAAGCTGTACAGGGATGAAATGTCTCTGAGCTCCTCAGGAAGAGAGTTTCAGAGTTTTGGGCCATAATGGCTAAAAGCTCCCTCTCCAATCTTTAATCGGGTTTTAGGAATCACCACTAGATTGCTGTTTGAAGACCTGAGAGACCTGACTGGAACATATCTAGGGGGGGTGGTAATTGTTTATAAAAGGGATGGTGAGTGTTTATGTAGTGGTTGGTGAGTGTTTATGTAGTGGATGGTGAGTGTTTACATGGAGAAACATAACTCCAGCATGAAATAAGCACTAATAATTTAGTGATTAGTTACAGTTGGCTAACTGCAGTGGGAGGGGCTCTGTCTAAGGTGGAGGGATTCTGTCTGTAGATGAAATGCTCTGTTTGCTGGGGCAAGAGCTTTGTCTGCCGGGGAGGGGCTCTGTCTGTCTGCAGGGGGAGGGGCTCTGTCTGTTTATAGGGGGAGGGGCACTGTCTGTCTATAGGGGGAGGGGCTCTGTCTGTTTATAGGGGGAGGGGCACTGTCTACAGTGGGAGGGGCTCTGTACAGGGGGAGGGCTTTGGGAACATCAGGACAAGTCAGCACTTACCCCCATTCTTGTCCAGGTACCTGAATTGTGTGTGTGTGTTTGTGTGTGTGTGTGTGTGAGTGAGTGAGTGAGTGTGAGACAGACAGACACACACACACACACAAATATCCCCTGCCAGTTTTCTAGGACTTTGGCCAGGAACATAAACATTTTACTGACAAGGACAGTCGGCTGTTTACTGACTAAGCAAAAGTGTTATTGGCATCCTCTGCTGTTGTGTGTGTGTGTGTGTGTGTGTGTGTGTGTGTTATTTTGGATGTGTGTTATAGTGTGCCTGTGTGTGTTAGCAACAGACCACTGCAAATGCATAGTTCACATTCTTATTAGAGTAATAGAAACAAAATACCTAATGTGAAAACATTTAATGTCAGGCCAGCACCAGATAAACTGGCATATCATGAGTACTGTTTGTGCCTCTGTTTCTGTGTGTGTGTCGAGTGTGGAGTGTATGCTGCTGAAATGGTTCATTCTAGAGAGATATCGTAAGCCCAGCTTAAGGCCTAACACCCAGTCCAACCTCAGACATAAGCCCATCAATATGGAGACAGCAGAAGGGTTTGTGTGGGTAGAGAGAGTGATTGAGCAGGAACTGTATAGTCCTAATATAATCGCTGTGTGTGAATGCTGTGCACTGGTCCCTGGATGCTGTGGAGCTGAGCTGAGCTCCTGCCATGTGTGTGTGTATGTGTGTGTGTGAGATATTGAGCCATGTGTGTCTGTGTGTGTCTGTGATACTGAGCTCCTGCCATGTGGGCGAGAAGCAGCAGAAACACTTGCGTATCGACTGTGTTGGAAAGCAGCACCAGCTTGGTGATCTTCCGTCTCGGTTTTTCTGAGTATGATTAATCGCATACTGCATACTGATATACCTTTTGGGTCTGTCAGTGTTAATTCTCGGGGATCAGCAGCTGATTGGCTGTGTCTGTTTCTGTGTTCTCTCATTCTCTGGGATCAGCAGCTGATTGGCTGTGTCTGTTTCTGTGTTCCCTCATTCTCGGGGATCAGCAGCTGATTGGCTATGTCCGTTTCTGTGATTCCTCATTCTCTGGGATCAGCAGCTGATTGGCTGTATCTGTTTCTGTGTTCCCTCATTCTCGGGGATCAGCAGCTGATTGGCTGTGTCCGTTTCTGTGTTCCCTCATTCTTGGGGATCAGCAACTGATTGGCTGTGTCAATTATTTGTGTTCCCTCATTCTCGGGGCTCAGCAGCTGATTGGCTGTGTCTGTTTCTGTGTTCTCTCATTCTCTGGGATCAGCAGCTGATTGGCTGTGTCCGTTTCTGTGTTCTCTCATTCTCTGGGATCAGCAGCTGATTGGCTGTGTCCATTTCTGTGTTCCCTCATTCTCGGGGCTCAGCAGCTGATTGGCTGTGTACGTTTCTGTGTTCCCTCATTCTCTGGGATCAGCAGCTGATTGGCTGTGTCCGTTTCTGTGTTCCCTCATTCTCGTGGATCAGCAGCTGATTGGCTGTGTCCGTTTCTGTGTTCCCTCATTCTCTGAGATCAGCAGCTGATTGGCTGTGTCCGTTTCTGTGTTCCCTCATTCTCGGGGATCAGCAGCTGATTGGCTGTGTCCGTTTCTGTGTTCTCTCATTCTCTGGGATCAGCAGCTGATTGGCTGTGTCCGTTTCTGTGTTCCCTCATTCTCTGGGATCAGCAGCTGATTGGCTGTGTCCGTTTCTGTGTTTCCTCATTCTCTGGGATCAGCAGCTGATTGGCTGTGTCTGTTTCTGTGTTCCCTCATTCTTGGGGATCAGCAGCTGATTGGCTGTGTCCGTTTCTGTGTTCCCTCATTCTTGGGGATCAGCAACTGATTGGCTGTGTCAATTATTTGTGTTCCCTCATTCTCTGGGATCAGCAGCTGATTGGCTGTGTCCGTTTCTGTGTTCCCTCACTCTCGGGGATCAGCAGCTGATTGGCAGTGTCTGTTTCTGTGTTCCCTCATTCTTGGGGATCAGCAGCTGATTGGCTGTGTCTGTTTCTGTGTTCCCTCATTCTTGGGGATCAGCAACTGATTGGCTGTGTCAATTATTTGTGTTCCCTCATTCTCTGGGATCAGCAGCTGATTGGCTGTGTCCGTTTCTGTGTTTCCTCATTCTCGGGGATCAGCAGCTGATTGGCTGTGTCCGTTTCTGTGTTCCCTCATTCTCGGGGATCAGCAGCTGATTGGCTGTGTCTGTTTCTGTGTTCCCTCATTCTCTGGGATCAGCAGCTGATTGGCTGTGTCTGTTTCTGTGTTCCCTCATTCTCTGGGATCAGCAGCTGATTGGCTGTGTCCGTTTCTGTGTTCCCTCATTCTGGGGGATCAGCAGCTGATTGGCTGTGTCTGTTTCTGTGTTCCCTCATTCCACAGCTGCTTCATTCCTGACGTTTAGCTCATTATTCCCCAGGGAAGGGATCAGAAATCCAGCTTTAGAAAGTCTGACCTGGTAATGAGGCTTTGTGCCGGTCTGAGACGCAGGAGTGACCGGCAGACCAGCACAGTTCTCACAGCACAATGTGTGTTGTGTGTGTTGAGACATTTATTTTAGTCCAATGTTAATGGTACTTTCCCCTCTTAGTATTCTGCTTGTAGCTGAGCACAATAACCACCCAGTCCGCTGCCTGCACACACACACACTCCCAGATTTCCCTCCCCTCAGGTCACCTGGAGATGAGGCGAATGTGTTTGGTACACACACACACATATGCACACACTCACACAGATAGACAGACAGATAGACAGACAGACAGACAGACAGACAGACAGATAGACAGATAGATAGATAGATAGATAGATAGATAGATAGATAGATAGATAGATAGATAGATAGATAGATCGATCGATCGATCGATCGATCTGCAGCCTGAATTGTAGCCATTCTGCAGGTAAACAGATTTCTAATCTGGCCTGCAGAGCTGAACTAGGCAGATTTTCACTCCTTATGGAAATTATTTAAAATATGTAGGAAATTCTGGTACCACCAATCAGACCAGAGTCCCTTTACGACCCACTACACCTACTACCCAAGAGGGGCCATCTGGAGAACAGCCCAAGTCAACCCTCTACACTGAGAACGGCCCAACTCAATGCTCTACACTGAGAACAGCCCAACTCAACCCTCTACACTGAGAACGGCCCAACTCAACCCTGTACACTGAGAACAGCCCAACTCAATGCTCTACACTGAGAACGGCCCAAGTCAACCCTCGACAGTGAGAACAGCCCAACTCAACTCTGTACACTGAGAACAGCCCAACCCTACCCTCTACGCTTAGAACAGCCCAACTCTACCCTCTACACTGAGAACAGCCCAATTCAAACCTCCACACTGAGAACAGCCCAATTCAACCCTCTACACTGAGAACAGCCCAATTCAACCCTCTACAGTGAGAACAGCCCAACTCAACTCTGTACACTGAGAACAGCCCAACTCAAATCTCTACATTGAAAACAGCCTAACTCAACCTTCTAATGAAAGATTGAAGATGAACAAAACAAACTACGCCCAGTATACTTGATCATGAATACAAATTTGCAAATTAGCTCATCAGAATGAAAGACAGCAAAATGCTGAAAAATGGAAAATGCTGAAAATATCACTGACTTAGCAGGACACTTTATACAGAGCTGCCATTAAATCATAGAAAATACTATTAAAGAGACACAATGTTTTAGACACTATGAAAGATACACTTACAATGTTTTAGACTTTGTAATTTTGTCATTTTATTAGTTACTTATACTGTTTAGTTTGGATCATACTGATGTTCTACTAATTTTTGTTTTGTTTTTATTTTATGGACAGAGAGGAAGGAGAAAGGAGGATGCTGATGATGAGAGAGAGAGAGTAAATGAGGTCTGAAGAGTGGTTCGGTTTTAGTTCAGCTCTCTGTCAAAGATACTCTCAGTCTCGGGGTCTAAAATGTTTCTGCACTGAACTGATAAATGATTGGTAATGTGGTATAACAGTCTGTGATCTCAGCAGGCAAACAGCACAGGAACCGTTGTTTACAGCCTCCTCCCCTCTGCATGCCTGACGTGCAGTTCCATCAGCGGTAAATTCACAGCTGTAACTCTATTCTGGTTATGTGTGCGTGCGTGTGTACAGTTAAAAGTGCAGTTAAGTGGACAAACACAGATAAGGACATGATCATGGTGAGAATGAGCAGCTTCAGTCACACACGTAAATGGGGAGTGTTTGGGCTGCCTGCCTCGGGAGATCTGAAGGGCGTTTTCTCCTCCGCTCTCCCCCCTCAGGGTCCTGATTACACACCCTCCCAGATGGGAGCGTCTACCTCCTTGTGCAGACCTGGGGGAGCACTTAACTGCAGGGACTCTTGCAGTGGCAGTAATAGAGCAGATGAAGCATTTGTCTCACAGGACACAGGCTCATCTCATAGCACAGTGTGGAAGGCAGAGCACGGTCAGGGTGGTTAGTCCACAGAGCATCTTCGCTGCACCCACATACACAAATGACTATTACGCTTACCACCACAACAAATTAGTTAAAAACCAAACAATCAGTATATCACAACACTTCGCCACCCTCCCCCAAGCGAGACAACAATGAGAGAAGATGAGAAATAAGTGAACTAAATCAAGAGTGAGGACAAAACTAAAATAAGGGGCACTTACCCTAATCCCTAACCCTACCCCTAAAACTTTTATTTGACCTATGACCCCTCTTACCATTATGATGGATTGCCACAGGTAGGAGTCCAGTCTGTCTTAGGCATGTGTAGTGCATGGAAGCTGTTTGTACAGCTGCGTTTAGTGACAGGGCAGGAACTGGGGGCAAAAATTATCTGTTTTCACCGATTTTAACTGTAGTGACAGACAGGTGTACGAACACGATTCCTTACTACACTGAATATCATCCTGACTACACCGAGCAGGGTCCTGACTACGTGAATAGTTTCCTAACTACACTGAGCAGGGTCCTGCCTACACTGAACAGGGTCCTAACTATGCTGAACAGGGTCCTGACTATACTGAACAGGGTCCTGACTACACTGAGCAGGGTCCTGACAACACTGACCAAAGTCCTGACTACACTGAGCAGGGTCCTGACTACACTGAGCAGGGTCCTGACAACACTGACCAAAGTCCTGACTACACTGAGCAGGGTCCTGACTACACTAGCTACTACTGGATTTGCCTCTTGTTTGTGTTGTCCTGGCCATGTGTCTACAGCTCGCCCCCTGCTGGGGAAAGACCGTGGGTTCTCTGCTTGGCGTCACAGTTATCCGCCTGGGGGACAGCTGCTCGAGACACAGCAGAATTCTTTCAAAGCCCCACAGTTGGGAGGAGGGAGGAAGCACATGGAGAGTCAGAGAAGAGAAGAGGGAGGGGGTAGAGGCAGACATGTAAAACAAACATCTTGAGATAATGTAGCTATTGTAATTATTAGAAATGTTTTACCCTGTAATTGCTTGGACAGCAGACCATATGAAACAGTGATGCCAGTCAGGCTAAGAGTGACCTGAAGGGAATAGACGCACAACGCAAACTAGCTGAAGTCTTAGTGAATGTACTGATTGTGTTATAGACTCATGATCTATAATCAGGCAGACCATGGAAAATACCTCATATTCCCATTTTTATTCACTTTGACATCACTTAACTGATGCTACCACTGGGACTGCCATTAACACTGTCACTCAGATTGAAATTGCAAATAAAACACATCTGATTTGATTTTAGAGAGTGACAGAGTTGCTAACTGCCATCTTCAGTCATTCTTTTTAGACACAAAAATATGTACACACACAAAAGGCACAAACAAAACATAATTACTCACACACAAGTCACAAATGTGCACTCACATACTCACATGTTCATATACTCTTATACTCACATACACATTCATATACTCATACTCATATACGCATATGCTCACATACTTGCATGTTCATATACACATATACTCATATACTCACATACTTGTATGCTCTTATACTCACATACATACTCACATACGCATATACTCAGAGAGAGGGGGGGAGATGGAGAGAGAGGGGGGGATGGAGAGAGAGAGGGGGGGAGATGGAGAGAGAGGGGGGAGATGGAGAGAGAGAGGGAGGGAGAGAGGGAGAGAGAGGAAAAGAGCAGTTAAGGACCATAGGAGGGTTTGTCATTTGGTAAATTCTCTCTGATTAGCACGTGTTAATCTCATGTGTTAATCTCATGTCTGTTCTCTGCCATCATAATTAACTGACAAGTGAGACATCTGAGTTTGGCCTGTGTAAACCAAATACACAGTGTGTATTTTCTTCCACTCTGGAAACGAGGGTCTTTGTTTTATAGAAATGGAATGAAAAGAAGATTCACGGTACACAGACAGCAGGATGTGTGGAAATGAAAAATGTCAGAAATGTTCTGGAAAAGCGAAAATTGCCATGAATCCATTATTATGGACAGAGTAACAAGCTACAGCAGTTAAAGGTTGTTTACTGTTGAGACATCTGACAAACACTTAGCAAGCAGAGTAACAAGCTACAGCAGTTAAAGGTTGTTTCTCATGACTCTTAGAAGACGTTGTGGTTGACTCTAATGTACTCATTATTATGGACAGAGTAACAAGCTACAGCAGTTAAAGGTTGTTTACTGTTGAGACATCTGACAAAAACACTTAGCAAGCTGTTCTCATGACTCTTAGAAGACGTTGTGGTTGACTCTAATGTACTCATTATTATGGACAGAGTAACAAGCTACAGCAGTTAAAGGTTGTTTACTGTTGAGACATCTGACAAACACTTAGCAAGCTGTTCTCATGACTCTTAGAAGACGTTGTGGTTGACTCTAATGTACTCATTATTATGGACAGAGTAACAAGCTACAGCAGTTAAAGGTTGTTTACTGTTGAGACATCTGACAAACACTTAGCAAGCTGTTCTCATGACTCTTAGAAGACGTTGTGGTTGACTCTAATGTACTCATTATTATGGACAGAGTAACAAGCTACAGCAGTTAAAGGTTGTTTACTGTTGAGACATCTGACAAACACTTAGCAAGCTGTTCTCATGACTCTTAGAAGACGTTGTGGTTGACTCTAATGTACTCATTATTATGGACAGAGTAACAAGCTACAGCAGTTAAAGGTTGTTTACTGTTGAGACATCTGACAAACACTTAGCAAGCTGTTCTCATGACTCTTAGAAGACGTTGTGGTTGACTCTAATGTACTCATTATTATGGACAGAGTAACAAGCTACAGCAGTTAAAGGTTGTTTACTGTTGAGACATCTGACAAACACTTAGCAAGCTGTTCTCATGACTCTTAGAAGACGTTGTGGTTGACTCTAATGTACTCGACACAGTGATGTTTACACATTTTGGTGAAGAGATGACTGGCCTCTTTAATCGTAATTCTGAGAACACATTCACTAAATGTGAATGATTTCAATGTTCATGACTGGACAAATCAGGGAGTACCATGTTGTTTTACCTGTGTGAGGTTTGTGTCATGTTGTGTATGTGATGTTTGTGTGATTGAGGTTTGCCTGTGTGTAACGTGTAATGTGTGTAATGTTTGAGCTCTGCCTGTGTTCTGCTGGGGTGTGTTTGTACTTGTGAACCACACACACACACACACACACACACACACACACTCACACACACCCCCACACACTCTCGCACACGCACTCACACACTAACACACACACACACACATGCACTCCCAGTACATGTACACGCACCCCCACACACTCTCTCTCACACACACACACATGCACGCACAAACACACGTACACACATACAGGGTTAATTGCCCTGTTTTCTCATAAATTTAAATCTGCATGAGTCCATTGTGTTTGTGTGAGCAGAGTAGCCTTGTCCCCCCCCCCCCCTACACACACACATCTTGTATCCACACACACTAGCAGGGAGGAATCATTAGCTCTGATGTTTCTGGACTTCTTTACTGCTTTCTGTCCTTGTTTTGTTCTGAGGCCATGGTGGATGTACTTGGTTGTAAAATACTCATTGATTGTTTCTGTGTGACTTTTTGTTCTGTTGTGTGTGTGGATGTGTGGGTGTGTGTGTGTGTGTGTGTGTGTGTGCAGATGTAAGTGAAGGGAATGAGGGTTATGTGATGTGGATGGATCATCAGGGTTGGCATGTGGAGAGTTAGATTAACTTCGAGCTTTCAGTTACACTGCAACTTCAGTTATAATGCATTCTGGGATATCCACTTTTTTCTTTCAGTAAACAGCCAAACAATGTATGTTCACCTTATTTACATTTACATTTACGGCATTTCGCAGACACTCTTATCCAGAGCGACTTACAAAAGTACTATGTGTTCAGTCAGAATATGCATCTCTATCTAGTATAAACAGGTTTAAGTCCAAACTAATTGAGGTCAAGCACTGCCATAAACCGTTGCTAGTGCTGATGCCTAGAAAGAAGACAACAAAATATAAGATTAGACAATACCTATCAAGACTGAAATACCTACAAGACTACATGCAGTATAGTGCAATACTTAGCAAGTGTTCCTAAAGATAAAGTGCAATTACGCTTTATACCAATGCTTCAGTTGATTAGTGCTTATAAGTGCTTTACAAAGAGATGGGTCTTCAGTCTGCGTTTGAAAACCGCGAGAGAGTTCGCTGTTCGGACAGCCAGTGGAAGTTCGTTCCACCATCTGGGTGCCAGGACAGAGAAGCATCTTGTCGCGTGTCTTCCTTGAATCTTGAGGGATGGCGGGTCAAGCCGAGCCGTACTTGAAGCGCAAAGGGCTCGAGGTGCGGATCGACTTTTGACCATTGCCATAAGGTATGGAGGAGCTGGTCCATTTTTGGCTTTGTAGGCAAGCATCAGAATTTTAAACTGAATGCGAGCAGCCACAGGAAGCCAGTGAAGGGAGCACAGCAGTGGAGTGACATGAGTGAACTTGGGTAGATTGAAGACAAGCCTTGCTGCTGCATTCTGGATCAGTTGCAAGGGCCTGATGGCCTGCAGAGGAAGACCAGCCAGGAGCGAGTTGCAGTAGTCGAGCCTTGAAATGACAAGAGACTGGACAAGCACCTGGGAGGCCTCCTGAGAAAGGAAGGGTCGGATACGCCGGCTGTTGTAGAGAAAATATCTGCATGATCGAGTCAGGTTCGTAATATGGGCAGAGAACGACAACTGGTCATCCAGAGTCACCCCAAGGTTTCTTGCATCTTTAGACGGAACAATCAAAGAGTTCTCGAATGAGATGGCAAGATCCTGCTGAGGACCTGTAGCTCCAGGGATGAACAGCAGCTCAGTCTTGCTGGGATTGAGCTTTAGATGATGAGCTGTCATCCATGAAGAGATGTCAGTCAGACATGCAGAGATACGACTGCAAACCTGAGTATCAGATGGTGGGAAGGAAAGCATTAGTTGAGTGTCATCAGCATAGCAGTGGTACGAGAAGCCATGAGAGGTAATTACATCACCAAGAGAACGGGTGTAGAGTGAAAAGAGGAGAGGACCTAGCACTGAGCCTTGAGGGACACCAGTAAGGAGCCTGCAAGGAGCAGATGTAGACCCTCTCCATGTTACCTGGTAAGAACGCCTCTCTAGATAGGACTCAAACCACTTCCATGCAGAGCCCGCGATTCCCAGGTCGGCGAGGACAGATAGGAGGATCTTGTGACCTTATGACACTCTCTCTCTCTTTTCTCTCTCTCTCTCCCTCTCTCTCTCCCCTCCTTTCTCTCTCTTCGTCACTCTCTCTTTCTCTCTCCACATTATTCCAGCATGTCCACACCTTTTATTATTTTACATGAGATCAGTGCTCCTAAATCGTCTTCACTGTGTGTCTTTACTATGGGTGGTGTGTGTTGTGGGTGTGTTGTGGGTGTGTTGTGGGTGTGTTGTGGGTGTGTTGTGGGTGTGTTGTGGGTGTGTTGTGTGTGTGTGTTGTGGGTGTGTTGTGTGTGCGTGTTGTGGGTGTGTTGTGTGTGCGTGTTGTGGGCGTGTTGTGGGTGTGTTGTGGGTGTGTTGTGGGTGTGTTGTGGGTGTGTTGTGGGTGTGTTGTGGGTGTGTGTTGTGTGTGTTGTGTGTGTGTGTTGTGTGTGCGTGTTGTGGGTGTGTTGTGGGTGTGTTGTGGGTGTGTGTGTGTGTGTGTGTGTGTTGTGGGTGTGTTGTGTGTGCGTGTTGTGGGTGTGTTGTGTGTGCGTGTTGTGGGCGTGTTGTGGGTGTGTTGTGGGTGTGTGTGTGTGTGTTGTGGGCGTGTTGTGGGCGTGTTGTGGGCGTGTTGTGGGCGTGTTGTGGACGTGTTGTGGGCGTGTTGTGGGCGTGTTGTGGGCGTGTTGTGGGCGTGTTGTGGGTGTGTTGTGGGTGCGTTGTGGGTGCGTTGTGGGTGTGTTGTGGGCGTGTTGTGGGCGTGTTGTGGGTGTGTTTCCTTGGATATTTGCAGACTCTGCTGTCATCACTGAAAATAACACCACATATGAACATCTAAGACGACTCCATCATTACAATTTTCACAGACTGAAACAGTTACAGATATAGTGACAGTGATACTTTTAGGTAAGAGACTCAGAATGGTGAAAATTTCAGATAACAAAAAATCCCTCAAGCTGCCTAATTAACATGTGTGTAAAACACTGAGCCATAAACGTGAGTGTTTAAGTAGCCATGTGATGGCACACATACCTGTCAGAACCTGCACTGTTCAGCAGTTTCTTCATTTTTCAGCATTTTCTCTCTCTGTCTCTCTCTCTCTCTCTCTGTACCTGTCTCCCACAGAGTACCTGTCTCTCTCTCTCTCTCTCTCTCTCTCTCTGTACCTGTCTCCCACAGAGTACCTCTCTCTCTCTCTCTCTCTCTCTCTCTCTCTCTCTCTCTGTACCTGTCTCCCACAGAGTACCTGTCTCTCTCTCTCTCTCTCTCTCTCTCTCTCTGTACCTGTCTCCCACAGAGTACCTGTCTCTCTCTCTCTCTCTCTCTCTCTCTCTCTCTCTCTCTCTGTACCTGTCTCCCACAGAGTACCTGTCTCTCTCTCTCTCTCTCTCTCTCTCTCTCTCTCTCTCTCTCTCTCTCTGTACCTGTCTCCCACAGAGTACCTGTCTCTCTCTCTCTCTCTCTCTCTCTCTCTCTGTACCTGTCTCCCACAGAGTACCTCTCTCTCTCTCTCTCTCTCTCTCTCTGTCTCTCTCTCTCTCTCTGTACCTGTCTCCCACAGAGTACCTCTCTCTCTCTCTCTCTCTCTCTCTCTCTCTGTACCTGTCTCCCACAGAGTACCTGTCTCTCTCTCTCTCTCTCTCTCTCTCTCTCTCTCTCTCTGTACCTGTCTCTCACAGAGTACCTGTCTCTCTCTGTCTCCCTCTCTGTGTATCTGTCTCTCACAGAGTACCTGTCTCTCTGTGTGTACCCATCTGACTGTGTGTACCTTTAAGCTTGTACCTATCTGTCTGTGTACCTGTCTCTCTGTGTTCCTGTCTGACTGTGTGTAATTATTCTCCTTTGTCTGTTGATTGTCCAAACTCTGAGAAACACTGTGTAAAGTGTGATAACATTGTGTGTTTCTTTAAAAGATCTTTAGAAGAGGGAGATGAACACATCGTTTTCATATGTTGTTGCAGTTATTTCTCTGTCTGTGATTTCTTTGTAAATTACTTCTCTCAAATATGTTTGTATGTGTGTGTAAGTATGTATATATGTATATGTGTGTGTGTCTGTGTGTGAATGTATGTATGTATATGTGTGTGTGTCTGTGTGAATGTATGTATGTATATGTGTGTGTGTCTGTGTGAATGTATGTATGTATATGTGTGTGTGTCTGTGTGTGAATGTATGTATGTATATGTGTGGATTTAAAAATGTAACACTTGTCTAGTGTTCAGCACCCCTAGCCAGCTTGGCTATCACAGGTCCCCCAGGCTACGACACGCCCTGCATGCTAGGACACGCCCCCAGGGTAGAACATGCCTCCAGCTAGGACATGCCCCATGCTAGGACACGCCCCCAGGGTAGAACATGCCTCCAGCTAGGACATGCCCCATGCAAGGACACGCCCCCAGGCTGGGACATGCGCCCTAGCATGAAAGTGTTCTAGTCACTAACAGTCAGCCTGACTGATAGGCTGACAGGTTGTGATTCTGTTCACTCTGAGTCTCTACTATACCCCCCCTCCCCCCCAGTCTCACAGATATCAGGTGCAGGTGCATGAAGTCACACGTGGGAAGTGTCCCCTGAAATCCAAGCAGGTTTCTGATTCTGTCAGCTGCCTCTTTGTTAGTGTAGAACATTTCTTCTGCATTTCTGCTGTCTGGCAGACTTAAGTTCATGAGGAGAACACATATACACTCACATGCCACTATGTCACTATGTTGTATCCACAGCTCAAACAGAGGCCCAACAGATGACACCCAAGGACACCATTTGCAGGTCCCTCCCCTCATCCGCAGGCTCCTCCCCTCATCTGCAGGTCCCTCCCCCATCCACAGGCCCTCCCACTTCATGAGGTTCAGCCATCCCTCCCACTGGGTGAACGCCAACCCTGCTGAGTGAACTTTAACCCTACTGGCTGAACCCAACCCTACAGGATGAACGTTAACCCTACTGGATCTTCTGTCTGAGGAGCAGTAGTATTTTTTGTCACAGAGACGTGGTATCTACATAGCCACATGTAGCCACATATCTACATAGCCACATGTAGCCACATATCTACATAGCCACATGTAGCCACATATCTACATAGCCACATGTAGCCACATATCTACATAGCCACATGTAGCCACATATCTACATAGCCACATGTAGCCACATATCTACATAGCCACATGTAGCCACATATCTACATAGACACATGTAGCCACATATCTACATAGACACATGTAGCCACATATCTACATAGCCACATGTAGCCACATATCTACATAGCCACATGTAGCCACATATCTACATAGACACATGTAGCCACATATCTACATAGCCACATGTAGCCACATATCTACATAGCCACATGTAGCCACATATCTACATAGACACATGTAGCCACATATCTACATAGCCACATGTAGCCACATATCTACATAGCCACATGTAGCCACATATCTACATAGACACATGTAGCCACATATCTACATAGACACATGTAGCCACATATCTACATAGCCACATGTAGCCACATATCTACATAGACACATGTAGCCACATATCTACATAGACACATGTAGCCACATATCTACATAGACACATGTAGCCACATATCTACATAGACACATGTAGCCACATATCTACATAGACACATGTAGCCACATATCTACATAGACACATGTAGCCACATATCTACATAGACACATGTAGCCACATATCTACATAGACACATGTAGCCACATATCTACATAGACACATGTAGCCACATATCTACATAGACACATGTAGCCACATATCTACATAGCCACATGTAGCCACATATCTAGACACATAGCCACATATCACATGTAGCCACATATCTACATAGCCACATGTAGCCACATATCTACATAGCCACATGTAGCCACATATCTACATAGACACATGTAGCCACATATCTACATAGACACATGTAGCCACATATCTACATAGACACATATGATACAAGTAAAACCAACTAAGCATGAGTATTTTGTATTTTTTTTTCTTTCTTTCTTTCCATCTGTTTTTAGAAGTATGATTAGGGGTGTGTGTGTGTATGTCTCCTGTGTGGTGGTGTCTGTGAGCATGATGGTCATGAAGAGAACTCCTCTCAGTTCAGCAGTTCAGTCTAATATAGTTGTTCTGTATTAGAAAGATGTGTGACCAGGAAAATAAAGTTATGTAGAGTGTAAAAAAGAATAAAAAACAGTAGTGAAAATCTGCTTTCATTAGTCATAAAGGGTCTGATTCACACAGACCAGAGTGTTTATGGAAAGTTTCACTGGGACAACCTCCAACCTCCAACCTCGATTTGCCCTCTCTGTCACTGTCTTGTGTTTGCAGTGGTGTGTGTGCATTCTTGCTTAGGCCAGATAACAATTCCTAGTGTGTGCTTTGCTTGGGTTGGCAGGGGCTGTGTGTGTGTGTGGTGTGTGTGTGTGGTGTGTGTGTCTGTGTGTGATTGAAGGTGATTGTCCAAACAGGATAAAATGGCCCTGTAGAGATCAGAGGCAGCTTCACTGAGCAAGAAATGAGACCAGAGCTGTGGGGGAGCCTGGGGGAGTCTGTGGGAGGGGGGGGGGGGGGGGTCTGTGGGAGCGAGGGTGAGTCTGGGGGGGTTTTAGGGAGTCTGGGGGGGTGAAGGGGAACCAGGTGAGCCAGGGATGTCGAAGCTGTTCTAGGGAGAACCTCCAAGACCAGAGAAGCAGTAATCCTCACTCAGAGCCAGAAAGAAAGCCACACCCTTCCTGAGACTCACGGAGCATCTGCCATCTCACACTGATGTGTACTGATCTGCTGGGGTTCAAAAATGTTTTGTTGAGGAAATGCTGCGTGTATCTGGGTGTCGATGTTCGAGCTAATCCGAACTCCACCACACACTGCACATGTCCTTACCTACAGGGGGAGTCTCAACCCCACAGAACACCTACAGAATTAACTGCTCCATTTGGAAGCAGTGAATTTGAAACAAATAAGCAAAAAATATCACAAATCAAAGTTAAAGTGTTTTGTAAATTCATATGTCTGTATCGAACTGGCGAGGTTGAGCTTGACGCAAGTGCAGGAGATCTTACATTGTTTTAATATAAAGATAAACAAATACACTGCAAACAGAAAATCATCTAACACAAAACCACCAAACACTACTGAATATAATAACACAACATATCTTAATGCAAACACTAATCCATAAATTGACAAAACACGAACATAGGCATTAGCAAACAAAAGGAAACTAAATTAGATTAATCATATACACAAAACAACTAAAACATAGAACCAGAAACTAGAGAAACAATTAACAACAACATGAAACTCACAAGCACAACCACCAGAAATTCTTACAAGGAACGACAACAACTTACGACAAACACTTACAATGACCAACAACCCAATTGGCAAAACATAGGACTTACACAAACAAACTAACAACCCAATGAGATACACCTGAAACAATGACGAGGGGGCGGAATACACGGGTGGGACATGCAACCAGACACAATAAGGAATTTCAAAACAAAAGCATGTAAAAAGGAAGCCAGGAAATAAATCAAAATAAGAGGGGTTGTTGTGGGGACCATAACAATGTGCATATTTGCAAGTAATTTACGGATTTTTTCTAAAGCTATAAGGGGAGGTGGGTCCAGCCCTGCAGGGCAGGTATAGGTCATACTCAGCCCTGCGGGGCAGGTGTGGGTTATACTCAGCCCTGCGGTGCAGGTGTGGGTTATACTAAAGCCTTGCAGGGCAAGTGTGGGTTATACTCAGCCCTGCGGGGCAGGTGTGGGTCATGCTCAGCCCTGAGGGGCAGGTGTGGGTTATACTCAGCCCTGCGGGGCAGGTGTGGGTTATACTCAGCCCTGCGGTGCAGGTGTGGGTTATACTCAGCCCTGCGGGGCAGGTGTGGGTTATACTCAGCCTTGCGGTGCAGGTGTGGGTCATGCTCAGCCCTGAGGGGCAGGTGTGGGTCATGCTCAGCCCTGAGGGGCAGGTGTGGGTTATACTCAGCCCTGCGGGGCAGGTGTGGGTTATACTCAGCCCTGCGGGGCAGGTGTGGGTTATACTCAGCCCTGCGGGGCAGGTGTAGGTCATACTCAGCCCTGCGGTGCAGGTGTGGGTTATACTCAGCCCTGCGGGGCAGGTGTAGGTCATACTCAGCCCTGCGGGGCAGGTGTGGGTCATGCTCAGCCCTGCGGGGCAGGTGTGGGTCATGCTCAGCCCTGCGGGGCAGGTGTGGGTTATACCTAGAATGTTAGCTAATGACATTCCCTTTAAATGAGCACCTGTACAATCCCCAGGACAAAAGCAACAGTTAAACATAAGCGCAGATCTTTTACAGTAGGCACTGTAGTTTCTATTTTTCTTTTCAACTATATTAATGACAGAAACAAAGACATAAAGAAACAAAGAAACGAAGGCTACATCTCCGTACAGTGGTGCACAACACCAAAATCACAGCAACTTTCTGGCAACTTTCATCCATGTAGATAAGAAGGTTCTCAAAAAAACACAACACACCAATAAAACACAAAACAACAATAAATCACAACACACCAAAAAACAACATACCAAATGTGCTACCAGGGAAAAAATACACTATATTCTATATATACTATATATACACTATATTAGGTCTTCTCAAACATCAAGAAGTAAAAACATCAGAAAATAAAAACATCAGGAGGTGAAACATCAGGGCTTTACATCAACACCACTAACATAGTTGGACCAGTCGGATCACAGATTTCCTGCATACACTCCACCCAGGAGAAAAGCACAGCTCACCATAAAGACTCTTACAGCATGGCCTGAAGGAAGTTCGCTACTGCTGCAGGACTGCTTTGAGAGGACAAACTGGGCCTTCTTTGAGGATGAGGACTTGGAGGTGTATACATCATCGGCCCTCGGCTACATACAGAACCGACAAAGGAGGTCAAAACTCTCCCCAAGGCCTGAGTTACCGCATTCAGTTAACAGACCTAAACAGTACTGCCGAAGCCAACCAGAAGAGGAAAGGATACATGCTGGGTCTGGCAAGGCATCCACCATCTCACTACACTACACTACCATCAACCACAGGACTGGTGACCTCACCAGCTACACCACCATCAGCCACAGGACTGGTGACCTCACCAGCTACACTACCATCAGCCACAGGACTGGTGACCTCACCAGCTACACCACCATCAACCACAGGACTGGTGACCTCACCAGCTACACCACCATCAACCACAGGACTGGTGACCTCACCAGCTACACCACCATCAACCACAGGACTGGTGACCTCAAAAGCTACACCACCATCAACCACAGGACTGGTGACCTCACCAGCTACACCACCAGCAACCACAAGACTGGTGACCTCACCACCTACACCACCAGTGGCCACAAGAACTCACTGCCACAGGAACTTAACCCCTTCTTTGTCTAAAACATGCATACACACACAGGTGTGTGCACACACACACATGCACACACAAACACCCAGGTGTGTGCACACACACACATGCACACACAAACACCCAGGTGTGTGCACACACACACATGCACACACAAACACCCGGGTGTCTGCACACACACCACTAACCCTTCCTCATTCCTCCCTCTCTCTGTTGTAGTCACACTTACAAAGCTGAACTTTACTACTCCTTACAAGAGATGTCATATACACGGATCATACATACACACATCACATATACACACCTCTAGCAATTAATAATTTATTTCTGACAGACACACAACATATAACTCTCCCTCACACACACACACACTCTCATTTCTGCGAGACTCTCCTCAGTTCAACCTCTCTGTTAGCTGTTAGCATAACTGACTGAGTGACTGTTGAGGATAGACGTCTCTGTAACTAGTGACATCATCATTGGCACCAGCAGCCAAGAGGACTGGCTATAGCTGCCAGGACTGTATAAGTCAGCACACAGGGTGGGGTTGTGTTGTGAGTAGTGTGTGTGACTGCAGGGCTTGTGTTGTGGGTGGTTTGTGTGTGTGTATGTGTGTGTGTGTGTGTGTGAGATCACATCATCAAAACATATAAGCACAACATATACAACACAAATAACACACACTAACATCTACAGGCTAAGCTAGCATCCATACAGTAGCTCCATTCATGTGTAAATGTGTGTGTAGCTGTAGTGTGTTGGTCATGTCCATATAATGTGTGTACTATCCAACTAAAGTTCAATATTATGATAGTGTGTGTATTTATTTTCCCAGTAGCTTACGCAGTGTTATAGAATAATGCACAAAAGAGTCCTTATACCTATACAGTGTGGTGCTCTAAATTGTCCCTTGGAAGGCAGTAGTTGGTATTCCTTATTTGGCGCATGAGAGGTGTCCAGGGTGTTTTTGTTAGCCAGTCTGATGGTCTGTTTGGTGCAGTCCTAGGTGTATGTGTGTAGGGTTGTGTTGTGGGTGGTGTGTGTATGTGTGTAGGGTTGTGTTTTCGGGTGGCATATATATGTATGTGAAGACATATATGCATGTGTATGGGTTTGGATGTGTGTGAGATGCAGAAGACATGATAAGATTACATTTGTTTCAAATTTAAATTTGCTTGATGGTGATTTACTCATTACATGCTGACAGGACAGCAATGGTTTTTCAGCTGAAAATGAAAAACATTAAATAAAATTGTGTCTTAGTAATAGCTTCAGTAGCTCCAGTAGCTCCAGTAGTGTCAGTACAGACAGACTCACCTTTTACTGTGTGTGACATGGCCACCTGTGCTGAATCCCTTTGATATCTGTTTGGTTTTTTATTTAGAAATAATTGAAATTATGTGATGGAGTGTGTGTGATGGAGTTTGTGTGATGGAGTTTGTGTGATGTAGTGTGTGTGATGGAGTGTGTGTGATGGAGTTTGTGTGATGGAATGGTGTCATGGAATGTGTGTGATGGAGTGTGTGTGATGGAGTGTGTGTGATGGAGTTTGTGTGATGGAGTGTGTTTGATGGTGTGTGTGTTTGTGTGTGTGTGTTTGAGTCCTCTGCTGTGGGAAGCACAAGCTCCTGTACTCACCTGTTAGTACTCTAATTTTAAAATCGCTATTAATCACAGAATATCTGTGATTATTCACAATTAGTTATAGAATTTTTGTGAATATTCATGATATTCATAAGTAATCACTTGCTGAATGTGTGAGTTAATGAGAAAACTCTTAAGTGTGTATGCTTATATAAACTGAAGACCTATACATACAGCTTTTGTTCTTTAAACTCCATCAACCCACAATTCCAATTTGTGCTGGAGAGACCAAGAGAAGAAAGTCTTTTATTTTTTACATTTTTACAGCCACAGTTTTGCTTCCTGGAGTCTTAACTTGGACATATTCTGCTGTTGATTGGTGGTTGTTCTGAACCCACCACTGGAACAGGGGTCAGTACATAAAACCACTCACACTGGGAAGCACTGTGTAAATAACCCTGTGCTCTTCCCACTGGGAGCTGTGGTGTACAAAAAGACTTTTACCCAAACTGTTCTGCCTTGGAAGATGGAGAATGTGCAGCATATTAAACCTGATCAAACATGTCATCTATAGTCTTTACATACTCAGACTGTGATCTACAGCGACCTGTTAAAACATCCTGGCACAGCAGTCCCATGAGTTGTTGTATGTGTTCATGTGTGTGATGGCAAGGTGTTCAACAGAGGATTTTCATGTGTGAAGTATGTTGTGTAATGTGTGTTTAGGGGGAGATGGGGAGTGTGGAGGGTGTTTAGGAGGAGATGGAGATTGTGAGGTGTTTAGGGGGAGATGGAGAATGTGAGTATGGTGAACTTCTCCACCTCTTACACAGCTGAAGGTTATCAGCACATATTCCCCTCTACCATCTATCACATTTGTTTACACTTGCTTGGATAATTAGTTCATACTAAGTAAATGGTGAGAGAAAAAATGAGATATGGAAAAAGGCTGAGGGAATAAGCCCCCCCCGCCAATACTTTCTGTGCTGTGGAGCTAAGAGATAAATGAGTGCTGTGTGCTTGCTGGGGTTCAGGACAGGGTGAACTCACCCTGTTTACTGCTCTTATGTGAGTGTGTATTAGCCATATGGTAGAGTTCTCTCTCATTCTTGCTCCTTATATATTATAAATTATTTGTTAGGTTCTGAGTAGGTTCCATTTAACCTTTTTAGTCATGGAACAGGTTCCGTTCCAGTTCACACACCTACTTTTGAACAGTTTGGCACATTTCCACCACCCCTGATGAAGCTGTGTGCAAGCATCCTTTAATAAAATCTATGACCAAACCAGTGAAAAGGTGCATTTTTAGTATACGGTCGAATTTGTAACAGCAACAGGCTGAATATTCATATGAATAATTCATAGTAATTCAGTGATTTCATGACACCCTTATCGCTGAGGCTGCATGTTCTAGCCAGTGGTGTAACTCAGAACCTTCCAATCACCTTTCACCACACCTGTCACCACCCAATCACCTCTCACCACACCTGTCACCACCCAATCACCTCTCACCACACCTGTCACCACCCAATCACCTCTTGTATTGTATCAATTGTAGAATAAAGAATGAGGACTTAATGTGTTTGTAGACTAATGAATGAGGACATAAAGTGTTTGCAGACTAATGAATGAGGACGTAATGTGTTTGCAGACTAATGAATGAGGACTTAATGTGTTTGTACACTAATGAACGATGACAATGTGTTTGTAGACTAATGAATGAGGGATTAATGTGTTTATGGACTAATGAATGAGGACTTAACGTGTTGTAGACTAATGAATGAGAATTTAATGCATTTGTAGACTAATGAATGAGGACATGTTTGTAGACTAATGAACGATGACTTAATGTGTTGTAGACTAATGAACAATGATTTAATGTGTTTGTAGACTAATAAATGAGGACTAAATGTGTTTGTAGACTAATGAATGAGGATTTAATGTGTTTGTAGAGTAATAAATGACGATGTACGTGTTGCAGACTAATGAATGAGGACTTAATGTGTAGACTAATGAATGAGGACATAATGTGTTGTAGACTAAAGAATGAGGATTTAATGTGTTTGTAGACTAAAAAATGAGGACATAATGTGTTTGTAGAGTAATGAATGAGGACTTAATGTGTTTGTAGACTAATGAATGAGGACATAATGTGTTTGTAGAGTAATGAATGAGGACATAATGTGTTTGTAGAGTAATGAATGAGGGCTTAATGTGTTTGTAGACTAATGAATGAGGACATAATGTGTTTGTAGAGTAATGAATGAGGGCTTAATGTGTTTTAGTCAAATGAATGAGGATTTAATGTGTTGTAAGATATTTCAGTCTTTCATGTCCTTGAATAAACACTAAACAGTAATTGCTTTGAAACTGACATTGTTTTGGTTGAGAGTATGTTGTGCTAAACTGGCTGCGGCTTCTTGCTGGTGTGTGTGAGACTTGTTACCTGTGTTCCTGTGTTAAAATTGTAACGCGACCTTGGGTTCATTCATTCATTCATTGAACTGTATGACAAATGTTTGTGTCTGATGCAAGTGGTCATGTGAAAAATGCGTCCTAGGTGGTGGGATTGCATTTATGGGCATGTGAGAATTGTGTCCTGGGGGCAAAGACTGCATTTATGGGCATGTGAGAAGGGGGTGGAGGGGTTGTTTACCTGTAACTCAGCGGCTCCTTTTGTAATGACATCATCATTCAATCAGATGATGTACTGGAAGGGGAGGAACACAGAAGAGGACATAATGTGTGAAGAGTGCAAGTTATCCAACACGCTATAGGTCTGACACTTCATCGATCACATAAACACACTTTACTCACTTTACTCAACACTCCTATCACACATTACACAACATACTTCACACATGAAAATCCTCTGTTGAACACCTTGCCATCATACACACAAACTAATACACATCTAACCCATCTTCACACATCACACTGCTCTGACTTGACAGGAACAGGACTGTGTACATAATAATACATTTTCATTTAGCTGCTCTTCCACATTATGATATTAGGCTCAAACGTAGATATGATATTATTTCTTAAAGTGGTTCTGTTATTTAGGCCATTAGCATGACCTACTAAATTAAATTAAATGCTCCTAAAGTTAGGGTTAGTGTTAGGCTTAGTGGGTTAATGTTAGGGTTAACCTTAGAGGGTTAGAGGGTTAGGGGAAGGAGTGTTCCTCTCCTCCTGAACGTGCCGCATTAGGAGATGGTTAGGGTTAGTGTTAGGGTTAGTGGGTTAATGTTAGGGTTAACTTTAGAGGGTTAGGGTTAAGTTTAAGGGTAAAGTAGGGTTAAGAGGGGTGTTCCTCTCCTCCTGAACGTGCCGCATTAGGAGATGGTTAGGGTTAGTGTTAGGGTTAGTGGGTTAATGTTAGGGTTAACTTTAGAGGGTTAGGGTTAAGTTTAAGGGTAAAGTAGGGTTAAGTTCCTCTCCTCCTGAACGTGCCGCATTAGGAGATGGTTAGGGTTAGTGTTAGGGTTAGTGGGTTAATGTTAGGGTTAACTTTAGAGGGTTAGGGTTAAGTTTAAGGGTAAAGTAGGGTTAAGAGGGGTGTTCCTCTCCTCCTGAACGTGCCGCATTAGGAGATGGTTAGGGTTAGTGTTAGGGTTAGTGGGTTAATGTTAGGGTTAACTTTAGAGGGTTAGGGTTAAGTTTAAGGGTAAAGTAGGGTTAAGAGGGGTGTTCCCTCCTCCTCCATTAGGAGATGGTTAGGGTTAGTGTTAGGTTAGTGGGTTAATGTTAGGGTTAACTTTAGAGGGTTAGGGTTAAGTTTAAGGGTAAAGTAGGGTTAAGAGGGGTGTTCCTCTCCTCCTGAACGCGCCGCATTAGGAGATGGTTAGGGTTAGTTTACTGTTTACCACACAGCTTGTCACTCAAACAGCAGGAAACACATTGCAGCAGCAAGCAAATAACGAGCAATAACTTTAGACCTGTAATATGTTCTACTGATTTTGCTCTCTTTTGTGACAAAACTGTGAACAGACATTTGGAGAGGAAGACATTTGTGGAGGAAGACATTTGTGGAGGAAGACATTTGGAGAGGAAGACATTTGTGGAGGAAGACATTTGTGGAGGAAGACATTTGGAGAGGAAGACATTTGTGGAGGAAGACATTTGTGGAGGAAGACATTTGTGGAGGAAGGCTAGAGGCAGAAATTTGTGCTGATTCAGGTTTGAATGCAGGCCATTGCTCACAGCTCACTGAAGGATAGAATAATGGAGGAGCTAATAGCAATGGATTATGAATTAATTAATATATTTAATAAAGCAGAGGCAAATTGACGCTACCCACCATGTTACATATCCAAGTTGAAGTGTGTGTGTGTGTGTGTGTGTGTGTGAGGTCATAACAGGGTGACTGAGACCTTGACGCTGGGTGATGGAAAGAGGGAGAAAGAGAGAGAGAAAGAGGGAGGAAAAAAAGAGACAGAGGGAGAGAAGGAGAGAGAGAGAATGTTTTGAGTAAAAGAGATAAAGTATGGGAACTCAAATAGAAACCAAATAGATTCCATTCAATTATGAATCTGTGTGGGGCACCGTACTATATAATGACTTAATTCATTAATAAAGGTCTAATTGCACTGTGTGTGTGCTTGTGTATGTGACTATGTGACTGTGTGTGTTTGTGAGTATGTGTGTGTGCATGTGTGTCTATATATACTTACTCCACTGTGAAAACTTTTTTAGTTACCTGTTGATTTATTGATTATTGATTACTTATTGATTTGTGGATTGTTGACTTGTGAATGAAGGTTGAGTGCTATTGATTTGGGAATTGTGAATTTTTTTTCATATTAATATGTCTCATTATGCTTATAGACATTAGTAATTTAGTTCCACCCGTCTCCTATGCTCCACCCCTCTTCTATGCTCCACCCCTCTTCTATGCCTCACCCCTCTCCTATGCCCAACCCCTCTGTGCTCCTTCACTTCTCCTCAGCCCAGATCCACACCTAACTCTGTGTACCTGTCCCATGTTCCTCTGACTTCCTCAGAAACATTGCTTTTCATCCCAGCTCCTCTGTGGCTCCTCCCCCTACCCCATGCCACTCCCAGCTCCTCCATACCCACTCCCCTGCACTATGCCACTGTCTTTGGCTCCTCCCCCTACCGCATGCCACACCCAGCTCCTTTGTGGCTCCTCCCCCTACCCCATGCCACTCCAGGCTCCTCCATACCCACTCCCCTGCACTATGCCACTGTCTTTGGCTCCTCCCCCTACCCCATGCCACACCCAGCTCCTCTGTGGCTCCTCCCCCTACTCCATGCCACTCCAGGCTCTTCCATACTCACTCCCCTGCACTATGCCACTGTCTTTGGCTCCTCCCCCTACCCCATGCCACACCCAGCTCCTCTGTGGCTCCTCCCCCTACCCCATGCCACTCCAGGCTCTTCCATACTCACTCCCCTGCACTATGCTCCTCTGAGAACAATCACTTTGGTTTTCTGGTTCAATGACAAATCATTAAGGAGTGGTTTAGCAGTGCAATTCATTTGCGTTATAATGAGAGGGAAAATCAGCAGAGGGCGGTGTAGGGTCAGACAGCCATTAGTGATCAAAGTCGTATTGTCTCTGTGATGTGGTGACCCGGGGATCCCATCCCCAGTCTTTACTTTCCTTTTAGACTACAGTATTTCTACATTGTACTGATTGAGACAAATAATACAAAATATATGGGGAGGCGGGGGTGGGCGGGGCTACCACGGGGTGGGCGGGGCTACCACTTTTAAAGCTCATGAGAAGAAAAGCGGAAAATAACAGTCTTAGGTCTGTTTAATACATAGTGGATTTAATAAAGCTGCTTGTGGTTTCATCCATCCATGCTGTCTCCCCCTCTGGAGACGTGGACCACTAAAGACAGACACACCCTTCAACAGGGTAACAACACCAGTCTCTCTCTCTCTCTCTCTCGCTCTCTCTACCTCTCTCTCCTCTGAGGTGTGCCTTGTTATCGGTCTAATAGATCACTCTGACAGTTTAATTCCACTCCTTGATTATCACTGAACTTGATAATCACATTATCCAACCATTCAATTAATTTGCTCTATATTTACACCCATCATTAACTTCAGGAGTGTTGTTTAGGCAGGGACGCTTGTAGAGTGATGTAAAGTGAACATGCTCTATATTTATAAGAAGGTGTATCTTCAGCCTGGCTGGGTTAGCTGGATGTCTTCTGCCTGGATTCCTTAGCTTGGTATTTCGTGGCTGGATTCGACTGTGCAGCATCTAAACGCCTCCCGCTGGACTCTCCAGCCAAATATATCCAAATCGAACCGTTACTGTACAGCAAGGTCACACTGTCTCCCTCTCTCCCTCTCTCTATCCCTCTTTCTCTCTAGTCCTTTGTCCCTCTCTCCCCCACTCTCTCCCTTTCTCTCTCCCTCTCTCCTTTTCTCCCTTTCTCTCTGTCCCTCACTCACCCTCTCTTTCCCTCTCTCTATCCCTCTCTCTGACGTGCTAAATAAGGTGTTTTTCTTGGCCACTGTCATCTTTATCTTGCTCACTGAGGGATTCAGATATCTGTACATTTTCTGTACAAATAAATTTAACTTTGACTTAAACAAAATGTGTGTGTGCATGTGTCTGTGTTGGTGTGCATGTGTGTATTAGTGTCCATGTCAGTGTGCGTGTATAAGGTGTATCTCTCTGTTCACTAAGCTTTTGCATGACCGTATTAATGTACAGTTTTGCCAAAAATTATTACAATAAAACAACATGAATGCAATTAAGGAAACTAACAACTCTGTTACAACAATGAAGATGAAGATGTGAAGTAAAGAAGTGAAAAGAAACAATTTAAGGAGAAATAAATAAATAAGTACAAATCAAATTGTGTGAGAGTCTGTGTGTGTGTGTGTGTGTGTGTGCGTGGCCAGCAGATATATATCACCCTGCTAAAGCGCTGCTGTCTTTCTGTTCTCCCAATAGGACGGCAGGTCAGAAACTTAAAGTCACAAGCAGATTTTATATATTCACATTCAGTAAGAAAGTGCATCTCGGTCTCTACAGTGTTACTGTTACACTGCTGGTCTCTGTCTCTACAGTGTCTCTGTTACACTGCTGGTCTCTGTCTCTACAGTGTCAGTGTTACACTGCTGGTCTCTGTCTCTACAGTGTCTCTGTTACACTGCTGGTCTCTGTCTCTACAGTGTCTCTGTTACACTGCTGGTCTCTGTCTCTACAGTGTCTCTGTTACACTGCTGGTCTCTGTCTCTACAGTGTTACTGTTACACTGCTGGTCTCTGTCTCTACAGTGTCTGTCACTGTTACACTGCTGGTCTCTGTTACACTGCTGGTCTCTGTCTCTACAGTGTCAGTGTTACACTGCTGGTCTCTGTCTCTACAGTGTCAGTGTTACACTGCTGGTGGTCTCAGTGTCTCTACACTGCTGGTCTCTGTCTCAGTGTTACACTGCTGGTCTCTTACACTGCTGGTCTCTGTCTCTACAGTGTCTCTGTTACACTGCTGGTCTCTGTCTCTACAGTGTCACTGTTACACTGCTGGTCTCTGTCTCTCTACAGTGTCAGTGTTACACTGCTGGTCTCTGTCTCTACAGTGTCAGTGTTACACTGCTGGTCTCTGTCTCTACAGTGTCAGTGTTACACTGCTGGTCTCTGTCTCTACAGTGTCAGTGTTACACTGCTGGTCTCTGTCTCTACAGTGTCTCTGTTACACTGCTGGTCTCTGTCTCTACAGTGTCAGTGTTACACTGCTGGTCTCTGTCTCTACAGTGTCAGTGTTACACTGCTGGTCTCTGTCTCTACAGTGTCTCTGTTACACTGCTGGTCTCTGTCTCTACAGTGTTACTGTTACACTGCTGGTCTCTGTCTCTACAGTGTCTCTGTTACACTCCTGGTCTCTGGACTGTCTGTTTGAGGGAACCATCTTGGTATCTGTTCCATTGTTCAAAATTGTGATTTAAGAATGACCCCACACCTCACTACCATACAGCAGAAATGGTTATATAACAAACTGGAATATTTTGAGCCAAATGTGAATTGGTATTTGAATGTAAATTACCAGTCTTTATACTGCACCTGTTGTTTGTATACATGCATTTAATAATGTCATGTCTCTCTCTCAACCCCCCCCCCCCATCTCTTTCCAGATGACATTCCCCCATACTTTAAAACGGAACCTGTACGCACTCAGCTGCACCTGGAGCGGAATCGTCTGGTTCTCACCTGTATGGCAGAGGGCAGCTGGCCACTGGAGTTCAAATGGATCCACAACGAAACTGAAATCACACGATTCTCACTAGAGTACAGGTGTGTGTGTGTTTGTGTGTGTATGTATGTGTGTGTGTGTGTGTGTGTGTGTGTGTGTGTGTGTGTGTGTGTATGTGTGTGTGTGTGTGTGTGTGTGTGTGTGTGTGTGTGTATGTATGTGTGCGTACATGCGTGTGTGTGTGTGTTCGTGAGTGTGTGTGTGTCTGTGTGTGTGTGAGAAAGAGAGAAAGGCCTCTGAGCTTTGTGTGAAAGGGCACAGAGTTAACACTCAAAGATAATTAAAGCTAAAGCCATCTTAAAAACTCACATATGGGGCATCATCTGCTCAACATGTTTTTTTTTCCGTTTCCTTTTAACACACACACACTCATACACACACACACTTTACTGGGTAGATGTTCATCTGGTCACTGCCCCTGAGAAACAGTAGCTGTCATTAGTGTGGGCTGAGTGAGCCAATGATGGGCTCGGGTGAATAACAGCTATTTCATTAAATAAAGGTTTGGTTGCTATTTTGGGCACATTTGACAGCTCAGTATTCTCTTTGACAATCTATTTTGTTTCTCTTTTGTCATTGGAAATACTCCTCATCAGTCATTATATTAAATCCTATGATAGATGAGGGTATGAGAAAATAGGCGGGTCATCGGAGGTTTATGCTAAAGAGGGAGGTCTTTGTGAGAGACTTTATGAGAAATTATGACCTCTGGCAAACCACAACTTCATGATTGTGTGTGTATGTGTGTGTGTGTGTGTGTGTGGTCCCACCATGTGCCTCCCATCTGAGAGATTGGGAGATTGAGGTTTGTGTTTGGGGAAGAGTGACTAAGACCATCTCGTTCATATTTAATGCCTGTTCCTAATTTTGCCATTAATTCATGAATACACTGCATGGAGAGTTTGAGAAGAGAAGGTTTAAATACAGTACTGCATTCTGTGAACATAGAACTTATCCTAGAACTCTGAAGGGTGGAAAAGAAGAACAAGAAAGAAGAGGGGAAGAGAAGGTGAGATGGAGAGACAGGAAGGGAGATGGAAAACGTTAAGGGAGATATTCCAGTTAAACACCACCAGTACCACCAATATCACCATTGGCAACACTACCACCACTACTACTACCACCACCACTACTACTATTACCACCACAACAACCACTACAACCACCTTCACTACCACAGCCACTTCCACCACCACTATCACTACTACAACCACTACCACTACTGAAACCACCACCACTACTACAACCACTACTATCATCACAACCACTACTGAAACCACCACCACTACTACAACCACTACTATCACCACAACCACTACTGAAACCACCACCACTACTACAACCACTACTATCATCACAACCACTACTGAAACCACCACCACTACTACAACCACTACTATCATCACAACCACTACTGAAACCACCACCACTACTACAACCACTACTATCATCACAACCACTACTGAAACCACCACCACTACTACAACCACTACTATCACCACAACCACTACTGAAACCACCACCACTACTACAACCACTACTATCATCACAACCACTACTGAAACCACCACCACTACTACAACCACTACTATCATCACAACCACTACTGAAACCACCACCACTACTACAACCACTACTGAAACCACCACCACTACTACAACCACTACTATCACCACAACCACTACTGAAACCACCACCACTACTACAACCACTACTATCACCACAACCACTACTGAAACCACCACCACTACTACAACCACTACTATCATCACAACCACTACTGAAACCACCACCACTACTACAACCACTACTATCATCACAACCACTACTGAAACCACCACCACTACTACAACCACTACTGAAACCACCACCATTACTACAACCACTAATATCATCACAACCACTACTGAAACCACCACCACTACTACAACCACTACTGAAACCACCACCACTACTACAACCACTACTACAACCACTACTATCACCACAACCACTACTGAAACCACCACCACTACTACAACCACTACTATCACCACAACCACTACTGAAACCACCACCACTACTACAACCACTACTATCATCACAACCACTACTGAAACCACCACCACTACTACCACTACTATCATCACAACCACTACTGAAACCACCACCACTACTACAACCACCACCACTACTACAACCACTACTATCATCACAACCACTACTGAAACCACCACCACTACTACAACCACTACTGAAACCACCACCACTACTACAACCACTACTGAAACCACCACCACTACTACAACCACTACTATCACCACAACCACTACTGAAACCACCACCACCACTACCACAACCACTACTGAAACCACCACCACTACTACAACCACTACTGAAACCACCACCACTACTACAACCACTACTATCACCACAACCACTACTGAAACCACCACCAATACTGCGTCAACCACCACTACTACCACCACCACCACTATTACCATTACAATCAATATCACCGCCACTACAACCAATACCACAACCACCAGTACCTCACTCAGACAAGGAGAGAGAGAGAGAGAGAGACAGACAGAAACAGGAGAGAAAGAAAGAAAAGAGTGGAAGGATATTTACTACTAGACTATTTTACTGAAAGAGGCAATTTACTTAAAATTGCAACGTATTGAACATTTTATAGTTTGTGAAAAAGAAAATTGTTAAAATAAACAATAAATGAGGGGGAAGTGATTCACAAGTGTTTGTTACAGTGAGACAGGAAGTGTTAGTGTGTGCATGTAAGTTTGTGTGTGTGTGTTTGTCTGTCTGTTTTCACACGTGTGTGTGTGTAACCTGACATTGTCACTCACTGTCCCTTTTTACTGTGGCAGATGTGTGTGTATGTGTGTGTGTGTGTTGTCAGTCACTGTCCCTTTTTACTGTGGCAGAAGTGTGTGTATGTGTGTGTGTGTGTGTTGTCAGTCACTGTCCCTTTTTACTGTGGCAGAAGTGCGTGTGTGTTGTCAGTCACTGTCCTTTTTTTACTGTGGCAGAAGTGTGTGTGTTGTCAGTCACTGTCCTTTTTTACTGTGGCTGACATGTTGGGCTGCATGTGGCTAGCACTCATGGTGTTCCTGTAGCAGAGGTGATCGTTTCTGAATATAAGAGAGGGATTTGGACATTTAACATTTATTTTTGGAAAAAGTTATTTTAAAATCTCCTTAAATGTTGCCCCTTCTATTTGGAAGTGCAGCTCCATTTCTGTTTTGCTTTGTTGGCAAACCTCTTCCTATGTTGGCAGATCACACAGAGTCGGTCTGTCCTCGGTCTCCATGTGCAGGTAGTCTGCCGAGCTGTATTGTGCTTTTATAGCCAAATAACAGCATATGGTACTTTGGCACGTACTCCAGACCATCGGAGAGAGGGGGCTTTTTTTGATTGGTGTAAATAGTATGTAAATTTGATAAATGATTAAAAAAAATTTCACTTTGATATGTTTAAAAGGGGAGCTTAAAAGTGTTGAACTTAACACTTGAGTCATAGCCTTCTGTCACGGTACGGAGGCCCCCTGCCGGACGCCTTTGTCAGCAATGGCAGTATTGTGGCAATGTTGTGACATTGTGTTCGTCCATCAGGTAGGCAGGGCCTATTAGGAAACCCGACACCTGAGGGTCGTTTGTCTATATATGTTGTGTCTTTGTACCTGTTGGCTGATGGTTATTGTATCCTTCATTTGGATTGGTCATGGGTTTTACGATGGTGCAAGTCATTCATTAAATCCTCCTTTGTCTGGTGTGATTGCTTCCTTTTTATTTGCACTCTCTTGCCCATCACACCTACCTTAAGTTTTAAGCCAGTGAATGTCGATGTGCATAAAATTCTCTTACTTTTTGAAAGACAGCCAGCCCTGATGGTTCGGAGCCTTTTTTCTTAGACTAGAAGTTGATTTTCTAGCAAGGACTTTGACATAATTTTCCTAAGAAACTCACTCTCTCTGGAAATCTGCTTTTGTTACTCCATTGTTGAAAGGAGGTGATGCAGCCATCCTGACATCTTGGACATAACCAATGGTCATAGACATCATGAAACACAAAAGCCGAACACAACACAGAATATGACCAGGTAATAATAGCAAATGGAGCAGAATATAGAGAACACGCACACATTGAACCTACAATGAACAGCACAGACTAGACAAAACATAGGGCTTAAATAAACCAGACTAAACATGAAACACCTGAATACGATAATGAGGGTGCCGGGATACAAAACACGAGGAGGGACTACGAATGATAGAACCACATGGCTACAAAAACAAAACAAAGACGTGGATGACAGGTGGGGGAGGGGCTAACTGTGACAGTAGTTATCTTAAGTTGACCAGAATTATTAAATAAATAAAATTTATTCATTCCTTAAAGTATGAACTGAGAAGAGCTGGCACCAATGTGAGTCTGTGTCAAAGTGTCTATGAAGAAGTTCCATGTATCCAATAGACTATCATTTTGATTCTAATTCTCTAAACTGTAATTGTTCAATGTGTATCAGAGAAAGCAAATCTCTTTAAACCATCTACTGAAACATGGTACATTTGGAAACTTCCACTCTAATTGGATGACTTTTTTGGCTGTGACCACGCCTGACATCAAAGCTTGCTGCTGTATACATGGAAAGGAAAATAATTGCTTCTGAACATCTGAACAAGATTGAAAGAATATTTTACTTAAACATTATTGAAAATCACTGGAAGGTTTTAATGCAGTAATCATGTATCATAGGGCAGAACCAGAATAGATGTGACAGACATCCCTCAAAATTATGGAACCTGTTACACTGGAGAAACTGAACTGCATATTTTACTCAGTCTGGTTTTAGAATAGTAGAACCTGTTAAGATCCTTGAATAAGCATATATATATATATATATATATATATATATATATATATATATATATATATATATATATAATTCAGTCTAGTTTTAAAATAGTAGAACTTGTGGAGATCCATGAATTGTCTATGTCTATATCTGTAATTTATGGAACAAATATGAATTCTAGATAAGCTCCTCCCATATTTCTGCAGACAAAGAAGATTCATTCAGTTCCTCGTTCCATGTTTCTCTAAGATGAGTGTTTGCAGTTTTCTCTTTAATTGGATACAAAACAAGAAGCAAGTTGCCTCTCAGGATGAGAAAGAGTTCAAATAGAGCATGTTCCTATTATTTAAATAGCACATTTAAAAAACAAAATGCTCTAAATTAAACAAAGAAAGTGTCCTACCTCTAATCACCAACTTCACGTGAAGCATACATTAAAATTAGCACAGTCCTTAATCCACAATACCACAGTATATTGGTTGCCAAATGCTAAGCAATAAAAAGCTTAGATTTTAACAGCGCGACAGACAGTAGTTTCAAACACAGGCAAGCTCAAGCCACCCATTGCAATTAATTTTTGAAGGTGAATTTTTGTGTTTCATGGTGTCTTGTAAACCCAAACAAATGGCAAAATAATTGCATCTAGATGAATCTTTGAGTGGAGAAGAATTAAAAGCTGTAGTTCTTCTATTCCACCCTTTAGAGTTCTAGGAAGGATGTTCTATGTTCACAGATTGCAGTACTGCATTTAAACCTTCCCTTGAGAAGAGTTGGAGCTCTTCTCAAACTATACATGCAGTGTATTCTTGAATTAATGGCAAAGTTAGGAGCAGGCATTAAACACAAACAGTAGTTTTGTTTTGTTATATTTCTGACTGAACACATAGTACTTTTGTAAGTCGCTCTGGATAAGAGCGTCTGCTAAATGCCGTAAATGTAAATGTAAATGTAAATAATACCTTTAAACTGAAGAGTGACTAGGCAATGATCAGATATTGAAATTTGGTCATACTTAGTGCTAATAATATTGTTTGCAAGTTCAGAGTTAATTATGAAATAGTCTATCCTTGTGTATGACTTATGAACATGGGGAAAAAAAGAATAGTCTCTGTGGGATGCTTTAGTCTCCAATTTCGATCATATTCCTCGAGTTATTTAGATGAAATGTACTTCTATAAGTCTTATTACTGAAGGGTGAAGTTCTAAATCTGCGCAGTGACCTAATACCATAGACCAAAATATGTATTTACCACACTAAATTAATGACCATATTTATTGAATGGTTAATATCATAATTATAAGCATTACAAGGAATAACATGTGGAATGAATTGGCTCAGGAGAGTAGTAGTAACTTTAATAGGTAAGCTTACTAGCATAAATCAAAAAGTGAGTAATAAAACAACCATTGATTATCATACAAATATAAATGGATTATATAGCTAACATATACCTTCTCTAAACAAGGTAGGTGTGACGGGCAGAGAGTGCAAACTAAAAGGAAGCGAACACGCCAAGTCTCCAAGAAAAAGAGGGGTTTAATGAATAAAGTGCGCAAACCAAAGACCCGTGCACCGTTCCAAATTAAGGAAACAATAACCATCAGTCAACTGGTACAAAGACAAGACATATATAGACAGACAAACGACCATCAGGTGAAGGGGTTAAACTGAGCGTTATGGAGGGAGAGAATTCAACAGAGGCAAACGATTAAAGACTGGCCCCCCGAAGCGACATATGATAGCAGGTTTACTTTGAGAATGAAAGGAGATGCCGTCCGTGGGCGGTCAACTGTTGAAAGTTTCGAAGGCGGACTTGAATCGACGCGCTGGCTTGGAGCACGTATCTTGGAGCACGTATCTTGGAGCACGTATCTTGGCCTTGCAGTTGCTCCTTACACGACCCAGGTACCTTTCTCAAGTTCAGCTCTAAGACATCCACTGAGCTGGCCTGGTTCAGGCTGCTCCAAACATCTTTAGTTATTGATGTCTTCGCAGGATGTCACAGAGGTGGCTCAAAGGTGCTCAGTCGTTTGTGTTTGTTATCTTGCCAAGGGCTACACTGAAGGTTACACTAAAATCAATAACTGTCGTCCAAACAGAATTAACTTTAATTTAACAGAGTGAAAGGAGAATAAAATAAACTTTAGAGACTAGATGAATGAGAGCAAGTTTGACTTAGACAACATGAAACAACATAGTTTTAAGTACTTATTTCTTCTCGAGAGGTTAACAAAGGTCTTTCTTGGAGGCTGGAATTAGGAAGTTCGAACTTAGTAAAAATGTTTTGGCATCAATCCAACTCATCGATTTCTTCACGAGAAACACCATTTAAACAACTTTTAGGGGCGTGATCGTAGTCTGACCACTGGAACTTACTTGAACTTACTTGAATTTTCATTGCCTCTGTCTGACGGGGAGGGTCTTAGAAGAGAAGAGAGAGATAAAGAGAGAGTGTCACAACAATGGCATTTCCACCCAGGTCAAGTTAACGGATGACGAAAAGCTGACTAGGCATAAAACAGCAACACAGATATTTTCCTTGACAAAGAAAACCCTCTACTCCTAAATAAATTGATTCCAATCAATTGATTTCTTTTCATTCTAAATCCTGAGCCATCCTTTATTTATACCTTTAGACTATAAATGGCACATAATGCATAGACAGGCATGAATCTGTAACACACAGGAATACATGGATATGCATATGTCTGAAGTAACACAGCACACATTAATACTTGGTTATGCAGAAATCTAAGATAACACAGCACACATTAATACTTGGTTATGCAGAAATCTAAGATAACATGGCACATGCTTAAATATGATCCACAATAATGCATGGAAGATATAAATTATTATACCATGATTATGCATTGAACAGTACTTGGACTGGACCCATTAATACCTAACACATGAGCTGCACATTTACATTAACTACAAGTCACTTAATGTTCAGACACAGGATTTAACCTAGGTATCAACTTCAGTCCAGAGTTCTTAATCATATGCCGGGAGGGAGACATCAGTTGAATAAGACCCGAGAGCCTCAAATTCTCCCTCGATGATAGGGGTCCTTCCCCTGGTTGGGAAGGTGGCAAGTTTGGTATCCCTAGACTAGTTTTACAAAGTTATTTCCTTTAGGCTGGATTATAATCCAGTATCTGTGTTGGAACATAATGTTCTAAGAATCTCTGAAATGTTTGCCTCCTTGGAGATGAATATGAAGAATTTCAGAGAGGGGAGAAGGTGCTTGGAGGTGCAGCTTTGGAAACTCCAGATAAGATTGGTTCCTCAAATTTATGGGTATGGATGAAAGAAAACCTGCCTTGGTGATTTTCACTTCCTGCTGCAGGACCTTTTAAGGGAGCAGAGCTGGTTAATGAGTCAACTTTATGATGGGATGAACTTAGGTTCAGTCTCTATAAATGTAAAAGATTTGGTGGGAGAGGTAAAGAGCTTAAGGTTGGCCGTAATGTCTGATTGAGAGCTTCTCAGGAAAATGCAGGATGACTCACCCTGAACTCTGAGTATACACTTCACATCACTGAATTTCCTTCTCAGGAATACTCAGGATATGACTCACCCCGAGCTCTCTCAGTATATGTATCACATCACTAAATTTCGATCTCAGGAAAACACAGGATATGACTCACTCCAAGCTCTCTCAGTATATGCCAGAGATGCTCAAAAGTTGCAAAATACAAGTCCAAGTCAAGTCACGAGTCTTTAGGCTAGAGTCTAAGTCAAGTCATGAGACTTTAGGCTGGAGTCCAAGTCAAGTCACAAGTATTTTGGCTAGACTTCAGGATAAGCTTAGGTAAGCTGTATTGATAGCTAAATGGCTAACGTAAACTAAACAAACTTATCTGGGAGTGTTTTCAGGTGCCTTATGAAGTTTGATGTGCTCATTCCAGTGTCTTTAATTTGTTTCCCACATTCTTTACACGTTGCGTTCTTCAGTTATGTCCAAGGATTTTAAACTCCCTGTAGCCAAAGGCTCCACGTACGATACTCCAGCTGAAGCCACCCTCATTTGTTTACATTTGACGCTTCTCTCCGATTTCCTGCTTGTAATAAGAGGATATTGTGATATATCACAAGAAAACGGTCTGCGTCCCAAAAGACAAAAAATCAAAAACAAAAGTAAGGAATAATGGCATCTTAAACACACAAAGAAATAATGTTTTTCTGTACCTTTTGCACACCGTGCCAGGATAACGGAATGACTCTTATTGTTCCTGAGTTATTTTGGACAAGTCAAAGTCAAGTCGAGTCATTAGGGACAAGTTTCAAGTCAAGTCTGAAGTCTTCCAGAATGCAGACAGATGTACAATTTATACAGAAATCCAGAAAGATGTACAATTTATGACTATTATAGTCCAGATTACGTCCCTGCCTGAGTTGTAGAATCTTTTCTTCTTCCTGGTAGAAATGCACTTGAGCAACCATTTGGTTATGGTTGGAGAACAGGGTGAACTTGTCCAGATGATCAATAATCAGGGGTCCCTCAACATTGTTGTCACCAAGTGGTTTAGGAAACACAACAAATGTAGTTAGTCTTCCTTTTTCCTTCCCTTGTGGAATGCTGAATATTTTATTTGTTTATTTATTTGTTGTGGCATGACCAACCCTCCACGTTGTCTACTTTAGCACGTTATTAGCCTTCTGCATGTGGGCAAGAGAGTCTCAAGGGAGCGAACACGAGCCTTGTGGTCCTGCTTTTGCTCCTCCACTACCTGTTTTTTCTAGTAGTACATTTATTGACATTTGCAAGAACTGAAATGATTGTTCAAATTTGTTGAACCTTTCATTAATAGACTTCAAAATCTTACTCAGTATTTTCTCTCACATCAGCAGAGACTGTCTAGCAACATATTTAGAGTCATTGCTAGCAACATAGTTAGACTCATAGCTAGCAACATAGTTAGACTCATAGCTAGCAACATAGTTAGACTCATAGCTAGCAACATATTTAGAGTCATTGCTAGCAACATAGTTAGACTCATAGCTAGCAACATAGTTAGAGTCATAGCTAGCAACATAGAGTCATAGCTAGCAACAGAACTATGCAGGCGCAGTTGAGGACCAGAGGTTATTAATGTTAAACTGAACCATGCAGGCACATAAAATTAAGTACAACAGTAACAATAAAATTGGTTTTAAAACAGCACAGAGGAGCTCTGAAAAAGATGTCTACTCCATGCATTGTTCTTTAGCCCCCTTATAGGCCCAATTCCAAGTTGTCGGAACTAGGTAGGTTTTTGGAATCTTATATGAGTGATCCACAAAAAGAGTTTTTGTCTACTAACAACATCGTAAATTTAATCACGTTCTAGAAAAAAACAGTACAATCACAGTAGCTTAAAAGTATTAAATTATTGAGTCAGTTGATAAAAAGCAAGATTGTGCAAGATTCTCTCTCACCTTTCTTCTGCTTCCTGTACTCTATTATTCATTGATGTTTAATTGTAATATTATTGTGATGTTGATGTTTCTCTTGTTGAACCTTTACTCTCTGTGTGTTTAATTGTTCTATTTACTAATGATTGTAAGTGTCTTTGGGTTTTAGAAAAGCGCAATATATAAGTATTATTATTATTACAGCTAGCCTTTTTTGCTGTGCAACGCACTGTGTGAACTAAGACTTGTTTTGAATGCTGATAAAACACTTTATGTTTTCAAAAACAAAATTAAATTAATTAGATCTACCTACTATGATTAGTCTTCAGACCACAGAAATAGAATATTTAACAAAATATAAATATTTAGGGATGATAGTTTGTCCATAACTATCATCAGTTCTCTTTCTTTAAAGCCTCGTTTTCAGCAAATGGTTAAAAACTTAAAGTTGAAATTGGGTTTTTATTTTAGGAATAAGTCCTGTGTCTATATATATATATAAATGTCTATATATAAATATATGTCTGTGTTGGATTATGGAGATTATATATATGCATGAATCTTTGTTTCAGATAATCCTGAATTTTGGGTTAATTTGTATGATGATTGTATGCAGGGGTGTGTGTTTCATTGCTGGGATGTGTGTGTCATTTTGTTAGTTTCTGTCCTTTTTGTAAAATCTGTTTGTGGATCTTTATCTAGTTTTTCTCTGTAATTAAGTAATTCCCCTGTCACATGACAAACCAGGGCAGGCAATGGCTGTCACATGCTTCCTCTTATTGGTTGCAGCTAACGCTGTAACAGAGTAACACACTAAGAGGCTGGTGCTGTCTGCCCCATGATTGGCCATTGTCACTGTCACTGACAGGGGACAGAGTGTGCCACCCCTCCCACCCTTAGTGCACAGCCAGGTTTGATCTCAGGCTCCCAGCCACAGATGGCTGAAGCTTCAACATGGATCGAACTCACAGTCCCCCAGTGACAGGGCAAATAGGTTTGTGTTACACTACTTGGAAGTGTCTGGTCACTGTCCTTTCAATGAACAGAGTAATTTAGCTGTGATCAGACATAGTAATTTAGCTGTGATCAGACACAGCTGTGGTCTTTGCAGTAGCATGACTGAAATGTCCTTCCACACTGAAGGAAACCCAGTAATTTTCCCTGGTGACCTCAACCTTCCATCAGACAAGCTGCATTCCTCCTGCATCCTTCCACTGCCGTTTGAGTTCACCCCACAGAACAAGCAACATTCTGGACCTGATTTTCATCCAGACCACCACGACACCAGACATCGCTTTCACCTCCCTCCTCTCAGACCATCTCTTTCTCTCTTTCTCTCTATACTTCTCTACCATTTATATCCATACCTCTTTTACATGTTCTTCCTCCATCACAGTCTGTGCTCCATCACTCCCTCCTCCCATGCTTATACTACCCTTCCTCACCTTGACTTTCTTTCCTCTCTCTCCATGGATACAGTTACTAATGCTTTCCTTTCTACATTCCTTGTGAATTAATCTTCTGTGCCCTCTCTCCTCTAGACCAGCAAGATCTGTCCCAGCATTCCCTTGGCTAACAGAAACACTGCATTGCCACAGGCAAGAATTAAGAACTACAGAAAAGCCATGAAGGAAAATTCACCAATGTTCAGACCTCATACCTATCCCTCCTTTCCAAGTTGTCATTGCAAATAACATCTACATCCTAATACGCAGGAAAAAGTGATAACGCAGGGGCCAGTCCTATCAGTTAACATGGAGAGGATCCATATCCAATACATGTAGACTTTCCACTGGTGTCCCACAGGGCTCAGTGCTAGGCCCCCTTCTCCTCTCTTTGTACACTCACTCACTTGGTGATGTAATACCTTCTCATGGCTTCTCCTACCATGGATATATTGACAACAACCAACAAATGCTTCCCTTCGTCTGGCACTCAGATTTCCAGGTGTATCTCAACATGTTTGACTGACATTGCATCATGCCCACTTGAAGCTCAACCCCAGCAAACCCGAGATTCTGCACATCCAAGGAACTCCCAGTCCTTACAATGACCTCAAAGTTTCCTTTGAGAATTCCCTAGTATCATCATCTGAAGCAGCTTGTAGCCTTGGCATAACTTTGGACAATCAGTTGTCGTTCTCAACTCATGGTTCAAATCTCACCCAGTCTTTGGCACAGATTTCTCCTTTGTAACATGAAGAATTCAGCACTTTCTCTCACAGGAAGCTACCTGCAGGTATATGTGTGCCTCTGCAGTATCTCGTCATCTCAAAGCTGGACTGCCGTAACTCCCTACTTGCAGGTCAGACCTCTACAACTGATTTAGAATGCAGCAGCACAAAGAAATCTTCAGTTTTACAAAGCTGTTGCGTTCCCTTCATTGGCTTTCAGCCCTTCCATATATGACAACAAAGCCTGACGCATACCTCAAGTACTTTGGACCTGAAGTACTTTTAACCTCAAGAAAAAAACATGCTGCAAGTCTCATTGGAGATTATTCTCTGTCCTAGTACACTGATCAGGGATGAACATTCATTGGCTGTCCAGACAGCAAAGTCAATTGCAGTCTTCAAACACAGACTGAATGCATATCTATTTGTGGAATATTTAAATGACCACTGATGCAGCCCAACTGGCTATCTCATTAACAAATTATTGCTGCCACTTTTGACACAGTTAACCAGGACATTCTTCTTGCCCATCTGTTCTATATAGATCTACCACAGTTTTTCATTAACTGCATGTATAACTGAATTAAAGATTATGGAGGAATTATAATTTTCTTAAATTAAATCCTGACAAAACTGAAATTCTACTGCTTGGTCCTAAAAATGTCTCTTCATATAGACCGTATCAGTGTAAAACCCTCTGCAGTCAAGTCAATGTGGGCAACTGACAAAACATGGCTTTTTGAACCTCATATCAGCTATGCCAAACTGCGCCACCTCGATCCACACTTAGCTGCAAGGATGCTACAGCTCTTGTTCATGGTTTCATATATTCTTGCTTAGATTATTTTAATCACTTTTCTTATTGGCTTGCCTGATAAAACTTTAATTCAGATCAACACAACACTTTCTTCTCACATTTAAAGCTCTATATGTCATGGTGGAGCGGAATATTAATGCCAAAAATAAATGAGCGACCGTGACGGAAGGAATGCACTTTTCCTTTTATTTATTCATTGAATACAGCGCTATTAGCGCTACATATAACAAATACACACACACGGCTCCACAGATACGACTCAACAAAGACGAGCTCCAAGCTACAGGTGTGACGAATGAACACACTCATCCCGACACACACACCCACGGAAATACACATAAGGACACCGACAACATAAACACACGCCCACAGGGGAGGGATCCGGGGCTGCCCGTGACACTATACAGCCTTGCCCCACCTCGTTTATCTAAACGATTGCAGACCTATAAACTATTTAGCATACTCAGTTCCTCCAATAACGGTTTACTGTTGATACTTAAGACCAGACTGTGATCAGATCGTGTCATCAGTAGGGGCAGATCGTGTCATCAGTAGGGGCAGATCATGCAGTACTTTGGACTCTTATTTTAGGAATGATATTCCTCAGGATATCCAGGACTGTTCTACCTTTTCCAACATTAAGACTTACCTGTATACATGTAAAACATTATTTTGATTTGTATTTTATCTAGTATATTTCAGGATTCCTTTGAAGCTATGGCATCAGTATTTTTGGGGTGCTCAGTATGCTGGGGTGTGGTCAGTATGTGGGGGTGTGGTCAGTATGCTGGGGTGTGGTCAGTATGTGGGGGTGTGGTCAGTATGCTGGGGTGTGGTCAGTATGCTGGGTGCTGGAATGTTTGGAGAGTGTTGAGACAATGCAATCAACTCACCACGATTCTGACAGGACTCTACCTGTCTCAGTCTGGGGCTTGGCAGAGTTCTGCTGTCCTCATTATCTCATCCCCACCCTCACTCCTCCTAGCCATGAATGGAATGCTAATTAACAAAGGTCTGACACTCTGATGACTGGAACAGCCATACACACACACACACACACACATACAGTCCACACAACACACAAACACACAGCTCCTAAAGGTTAACTGTGTTCATTACAGAGTGAGGGGGAAGGGAGCAGGAGAGAGAGAGAAAGCAAAGAGAATAACATTCATGGGACAGAGCTTGAGGATGAAGAGGAGGGAGAGAAAAGAGGAAGAGAGAAATAGTCACCTAGCACTTTCTGGTTCATTGCTTTTTATTTTTTTATTCTTTACAGAACTTCACAAGGTTAAACTCACCACCTGTTACCATCCCCCTCATTCTCTCTCTCTCTCCCTTTCTCTACATCTCTCTCTGTCTCCCTCCCCCCTCATTCTCTCTCTCTCCCTTTCTCTACATCCCTCTCTCTGTCTCCCTCTCTCTTCACCCCCTTTCCCCACTGTCCTCTTTCTCAGTAGCCATGTGAGCTACCAGCATGTGATTGGATAATATCTGTACAGCTGGAATGTCTGAACATCTCTTCATCCAATAGCCAGTGAGAGATAGGCATGGGAATCACAACAGAGTTCCCTAATTATTCCATTAATGCCAATAGACTTCACATGGGAAGCAATTTACCAAGCCCAAGTGGAACCACAACCCACTAACCTTAGTGCTAATATGGTGTGATGCTTCATTACTGTGTGTTAATGAACCCCATCTTAAGACATCCCTGCTGTGCAAACCTCTTCTCATCTTCTCTGCCTGTCTTCATAGTTCTGATTGTGGAGGGTTCACCACCACCCAGCTCTCATCAGACGTGCCCATGTCAGGAGAAACACACTGTACAGTATGAGTTGTTCCTCTGGTTTCATTGGTGTAGGAACTACAGGCAGTGCTGTCAACCATCACATGCTGCGCAGTACATCAAAATTGTGTACAAAGTTTTAATTGAGATTTTGAGTTTTGTGTATTTTTGCTGGCTGCATAGAAACTGCTGTTGTGTCTCCTCCTTCTTTATGAACGTTCAGTATTTTCATATACAGTACTGTAACCCTACACAGTATTGTCATATACTGTACTGTAAATCTACACAGTATTTAAAAAACTGGTAAAATAGTCCAATATGTCAGTATCTCTCTCTCCCCCTTTCTCACCCTCTCTCCCTCTCTCACCCTCTCTCGCCCTCTCCATCTCTCTCACCCTCTCCCCTCTCCCCTCTCTCCCTCTCTCACCCTCTCCCTCTCTCCCCCTATCCCCCCCCCCCCCCCCCTCTCCCCTCTCTCCCTCTCTCCCTCTCTCCCCCTCTCTCCCCCTCTCTCCCTCTCTCACCCTCTCTCACCCTCTCCCCCTCTCTCCCCCTCTCTCCCCCTCCCTCTCTGTCCTGTGTGTTTGGCACACCTCCACTACTACATTTTGTCTATTGATTTTCTTCGGAGGTCAGTAGCTTTTTAAAGTGGCTAGCTAGGATACCTAAATCGAAATGTACAAACGATCTTTTCTTGCTCACCCTCTGAATTCCTGGGTCTCTAGTCCGGAAGGTTCTGGAAGGTTAAGGGCAAGGACTTTGTAGAAGAGTCATTTGAGCTTCTTGCCAATCTGCTCACCATACAACTAGCTCCCCCAACAAACTACAGCTTCACCCACAACTACTACACCCCCAAATAACTACAGCTTCACCCACATCAAACTACATCTTCACCCACAAGTAATATGACACTCAAGGTCACATTACAGATGTCAGCAGTACTATATTAGTACTATAAATAAATAGCAGTTGTATTGAATAAGCAAGTTAATGCACATAATACAAACTACACCACCATACCACTGCGCTGTGTGCCACATTACCAATGAGCAATAAAGAAAGTAAGAAGTGGATGTTAGCTGAATTAAGACTCCACCCACAATACATTCACTCTGTCCACATGAGAGCCTCTGCATGTCTTGCATCTGTCATAGCATAGTGTCTGAGTGCCATCTGCTGGAGAACAGCTGGTATCGCATGCTAGGTTGAATTTGGCAGTGAAATGGTGCAGTAGCTGAAGGTCATTGCAGTAAGGTGGGCATTGGCCACACACACATACACAGACCGACCGAAGCTAAATTTATCTTATTCCACAATGGCTGCTTTCCATCCTTGTGTATGTGTTTTTAGAGATAAGGTGGCAAGAGTTGTGAGTTTGTAATCAGCTTTTGATTTGATTGGACTGTTAAGTGGGGAAGAGGTCAGGATTAGGGTTAGGGTTAGGGTCAGGGTCAGGATTAGGGTTAGGGTTAGAAGTTAGCAGACACTCTTATCCAGAGCAAGTTACAAAGTGCACACTAGTGATCAGGTACCTTAGCCCACTGCCAAGGGAGTAGTTTGGGTTAAGTGCCTGGGAATCAACCCCACAACCCTCAGGTCACAAGACCAGTTCCTTAGGTGGCACAGGCTCCACAGGTGGCAGTGGACATCCATTCTGCTGTCTGAAGGACCTGACTGAGTCAGGGTTAATGTTAGGGTCAGGGGGCATGTGGTGTGGATTATAGAAGCAATTAAGGAACATGTAAGATTATTTTCATTTTTATCAGTTATGTTAAACATTATTATTATTAATTTCTTCTTTTATGGTTTTCAAATATAGCTGTTTAAGAGACAGAAAAAGCTTAAAATACTGATTCTTCATCTGATAGATTGTTGGTCATGGATTATATATAGGAAGAAATGTTCTCTCTATATGAACGTTCCTCACTTCTGGAGCAGGGATACCTCAGCATTATTGGAGGTCCTGCTGTGTCTGGAGGTTCTGGGGTGTCTAGAAGGTTCTGGCCTTTATGGAGGCTCTGCTGTGTCTGGAGGTTCTGGCCTCTATGGAGGTTCTGCTGTGTCTAGAGGATCTGGGGTGTCTAGAAGGTTCTGGGGTGTGTGGAGGTTCTGCTGTGTCTAGAGGATCTGGGGTGTCGAGAAGGTTCTGGGGTGTCTGGAGGTTCTGCTGTGTCTGGAGGTTCTGCCCTATTGCTGTGTAACGGGGTAGTTCAGCAGTCTGTGACTGTACATCCACACTGCTGATGTACTGCATTACAGAGATTGAACTGTGTGTGTTGTTGGTTCCAGGTACCTGATCCCATCTCTGGACCGGACCCATGCTGGGTTTTATCGCTGCATTGTGAGGAACCGTGTCGGGGCCCTGCTGCAGCGCAGGACTGAGGTCCAGGTAGCCTGTAAGTATGATGAGCATAGATCCTTCAGTGTCATGACACCTAAACTCTGGAATTCTTTACCTCAGTCACTTTGCCCATGTGTGCGTGCGTGTGTGTGTAGTTATGGGCAGTTTTGAGGAGGGTGAGAGGGAGCAGGCTGTGTCCCAGGGCGAGGGTGCTGTGATTACAGCCCCACATATCCGAAGCTTTCCACAGCCACAGGTCACATGGTTCCGGGATGGAAGGAAGATCCCACCGAGCAGTCGCATGTAAGACACTTCCTGTCTCTCTTGGATGTTTATTATGTATGAATAAAACATGTTGTGGGGGGGGGTAGTGTGTGTGTTTGTGTGTGTGTGTGTGTGTGTGAGAGTGTGCGTGTGTGCACATGCAACCTGCCTGCCATAAGAAAAGCCCAGTAAAACCATAACCCTCTTGGCCACTAACCCTAAACCCTAACCATATCCCTAACCATAACCCCCTAACCCTAAACCCTAACCATATCCCTAACCATAACCCTCCTGGCCATTTGGCCCACTACCTGTCCATATCAGCACTTCATGACATGAAGATGTTGAATTTCACTGTTTAACCCTAAAGCTGTGAAGCTTCCCAGAAGACATCTAGACTGAATCATGCCTAAAACATCAGAGATTGTGATGATGGTGCAGGGTTCCAGGGCAGGAGGTGTTCTGCTCTCCTATCATAACTTCATATCTCCTTAACAGTGCACACTGATAAATCCCACAGGCCCATGCAGGAGTTTTGAAAGTCTGGTTAGAATAGGGGTGGAACCTGCAGGAGAGGAGATGAGGTCCCTAAAACAGCTTTACCTTACTGGAACTGGAACATCTCCAGAAGAACATCTTCAGGGCTAAGGTTAGAGTAGTAGCAGGGTAGCAAAAGGGTTAGGGTAGTAACAGAGGTAGGGTAGTAACAGGGTGAGGGTAGTAACAGGGGTAGGGTTAGGGTAGTTACAGGGTTAGAGTAGTAACAGGGGTAGGGTATTAACAAGGGTAGGGTAGTAACAGGGTTAGGGTAGTAAAACAGGAGTAGGGTAGTAACAGGGTTAGGGTAGTAATGGGTAGGGTAGTAACAGGGTTAGGGTAGTAAAAACAAGGTTAGGGTAGTAACAAGCATAGGGTAGTAACAGGGGTAGGGTAGTGTGAGGTAGGGTTTGTGTCATGGTCTTCATTTCTACTGTTATTTTTCCATGTGTTGGTGTTTCATTGGTCATTCTGCAGTGCTGCACAGTAAAAGTGAGAAGTGCTTTCATTTTTAGCCAATTTAGTCAGATCTAAAAAAGCACTTATCTGCAAAACAGTTAGATGATCTGCGTGTTTACCTCAGAAGGGACTTTGTGCTTGTCTGAACACTCTATACTGCAAACTCATTCTCTGAAGCATTATGGTACTGTGAACCCTCAAACAGAACCTGAGCACATTCCCTGCATCTCCTGAGCATTTTCACCCTGAGGCAGGACACCACTGTCTTGTGCTGGATATGCAGGAGGTGGCTGCTCCACATCCAGGGTGGGTCCGCCCGGGCTTGCCAGAACCAGCAGGGCTGGGCCAGGACAAACTGTTCTTCTCCTGTTAGCTCCGGGGCTTCTCTGCACAACTGGATTAATGTTCTGACTCCATTATCTGCAGTCACCCAGTTTATCAATGACACCAGTGCTGCCCACACGTTACGTTGAGACACGTGTCATGTGCTGGGGTTGTCTGTGTCTCTGCCTGTCTGTCTGCGTGGCTTGTGCTGGGGTTGTCTGTGTCTCGGCCTGTCTGTCTGCGTGGCTTGTGCTGGGGTTGTCTGTGTCTCGGCGTGTCTGTCTGCGTGGCGTGTGCTGGGTTTGTATGTGTCTCGGCCTGTCTGTCTGCGTGGCGTGTGCTGGGTTTGTCTTGTGTCTCAGCCTGTCTGTCTGCATGGCGTGTGCTAGGTTTGTCTGTGTCTCGGCCTGTCTGTCTGCATGGCGTGTGCTGGGTTTGTCTTGTTTCTCAGCCTGTCTGTCTGCGTGGCGTGTGCTGGGTTTGTCTTGTGTCTCAGCCTGTCTGTCTGCGTGGCGTGTGCTGGGTTTGTCTTGTTTCTCAGCCTGTCTGTCTGTGTGGCATGTGCTGGGTTTGTCTGTGTCTCGGCCTGTCTGTCTGCGTGGCGTGTGCTGGGTTTGTATGTGTCTCGGCCTGTCTGTCTGCGTGGCGTGTGCTGGGTTTGTATGTGTCTCGGCCTGTCTGTCTGCGTGGCGTGTGCTGGGTTTGTATGTGTCTCGGCCTGTCTGTCTGCGTGGCGTGTGCTGGGTTTGTATGTGTCTCGGCCTGTCTGTCTGCGTGGCGTGTGCTAAATTCTGCAGGATGGTGGATCTCCAAGAGTGGGGTTCGGAGTGATTGTTAAATCAGGGCAAACACTTAAGACCTGTGATGTAGAGTCTCTCACTCTCTCCCTCCTACTCCATTTCTCTCTCTATTCCTCTCTCTGTTTGCAGAGCCATCACCCTGGACAACACACTGGTCATCCTGTCAGCAGTGGCCCCGGACGCAGGGCGTTACTACGCACAAGCTGTGAACGACAAGAATGGGGAGAACAAAACCAGCCAGCCCATCACCCTCACGGTGGAGAGTTAGTAACACACACACACACACACACACAACCCATCACCCTCACGGTGGAGAGTTAGTAACACACACACACAACCCATCACCCTCACGGTGGAGAGTTAGTAACACACACACACAACCCATCACCCTCACGGTGGAGAGTTAGTAACACACACACACACAACCCATCACCCTCACGGTGGAGAGTTAGTAACACACACACACACAACCCATCACCCTCATGGTGGAGAGTTAGTAACACACACACACACACAACCCATCACCCTCATGGTGGAGAGTTAGTAACACACACACACAACCCATCACCCTCATGGTGGAGAGTTAGTAACACACACACACAACCCATCACCCTCATGGTGGAGAGTTAGTAACACACACACACAACCCATCACCCTCATGGTGGAGAGTTAGTAACACACACACACAACCCATCACCCTCATGGTGGAGAGTTAGTAACACACACACACACAACCCATCACCCTCATGGTGGAGAGTTAGTAACACACACACAACCCATCACCCTCATGGTGGAGAGTTAGTAACACACACACAACCCATCACCCTCATGGTGGAGAGTTAGTAACACACACACACAACCCATCACCCTCATGGTGGAGAGTTAGTAACACACACACACACAACCCATCACCCTCATGGTGGAGAGTTAGTAACACACACACACACAACCCATCACCCTCATGGTGGAGAGTTAGTAAACACACACACACACACCCAACCCACACACCCTCATGGTGGAGAGTTAGTAACACACACACACACAACCCATCACCCTCATAGTGGAGAGTTAGTAACACACACACACACACACACACACACACAACCCATCACCCTCATGGTGGAGAGTTAGTAACACACACACACACACAACCCATCACCCTCATGGTGGAGAGTTAGTAACACACACACACACACACACAACCCATCACCCTCATGGTGGAGAGTTAGTAACACACACACACACAACCCATCACCCTCATGGTGGAGAGTTAGTAACACACACACACACAACCCATCACCCTCATGGTGGAGAGTTAGTAACACACACACACAACCCATCACCCTCATGGTGGAGAGTTAGTAACACACACACACAACCCATCACCCTCATGGTGGAGAGTTAGTAACACACACACACACAACCCATCACCCTCATGGTGGAGAGTTAGTAACACACACACACAACCCATCACCCTCATGGTGGAGTAACACACACACACACAACCCATCAGTTAGTTAGTAACACACACACACAACCCATCACCCTCATGGTGGAGAGTTAGTAACACACACACACAACCCATCACCCTCATGGTGGAGAGTTAGTAACACACACACACAACCCATCACCCTCATGGTGGAGAGTTAGTAACACACACACACACACAACCCATCACCCTCACGGTGGAGAGTTAGTAACACACACACACACACAACCCATCACCCACATGGTGGAGAGTTAGTAACACACACACACACACAACCCATCACCCTCACGGTGGAGAGTTAGTAACACACACACACACAACCCATCACCCTCACGGTGGAGAGTTAGTAACACACACACACACACAACCCATCACCCTCACGGTGGAGAGTTAGTAACACACACACACACAACCCATCACCCTCATGGTGGAGAGTTAGTAACACACACACACACAACCCATCACCCTCACGGTGGAGAGTTAGTAACACACACACACACACAACCCATCACCCTCACGGTGGAGAGTTAGTAACACACACACACACACACAACCCATCACCCTCACGGTGGAGAGTTAGTAACACACACACACACACAACCCATCACCCTCATGGTGGAGAGTTAGTAACACACACACACACAACCCATCACCCTCATGGTGGAGAGTTAGTAACACACACACACAACCCATCACCCTCATGGTGGAGAGTTAGTAACACACACACACACACACACACACACAACCCATCACCCTCATGGTGGAGAGTTAGTAACACACACACACAACCCATCACCCTCACGGTGGAGAGTTACATTTACATTTACATTTACGGCATTTAGCAGACGCCCTTATCCAGAGCGACTTACAAAAGTGCTTCATTGTTTTACTCAGAACAAAATCTCTAGCTAGTTAGTTTAGGCTAAAATCAGGAAGAAACTTTAAGCAAAGATATTATTAGATACAGTCAGTATGGACGCCTAGATATACTCAAATATATACTGAGAAAACCCTACTTAACAGATAAAAGCAAAAAAAGTCATTACAGTCACAAATATTTAATACATGCTAGTGTAGTAAAATTTAATTTAAGTGCTCTTGAAACAGATGTGTCTTCAGTCTTCGCTTAAAAACAGCAAGAGACTCTGCCATTCGGACACTCAGTGGAAGTTCGTTCCACCACTGAGGTGCCAGAACTGAAAAAAGTCTGGATGCATGTTTTCCGCATGAGCTGTGCTTGAAGCTCGAAGAGCTCTGGGTACAGATCGGGATTTGATCATTGCCACCATGTATGGAGGTGCTGGTCCATTCTTAGCCTTGTAGGCCAGCATCAGGGTTTTATATCTGATGCGGGCAGCTACAGGAAGCCAGTGAAGAGAGCGCAGCAGAGGAGTAACATGGCTGAACTTAGGAACATTGAAGACAAGTCGAGCCGCCGAGTTCTGGATCAGTTGCAAGGGCCTGATGGTACGCATAGGAAGACCAGCCAGGAGTGAGTTGCAGTAGTCAAGTGTTGAAATGACAAGAGACTGAACAAGCACTTGAGTAGCCTCGCTAGACAGAAAAGGTCAAATTCTCCGAATGTTGTAAAGGAGAAATCTGCATGACCGAGTCAGGTTTGCAACATGGGTTGAGAACGATAACTGGTCATCCACAACTACACCAAGACTTCGAGCTTCAGCAGATGTGGTGACCAGCGAGTTCTCAAAAGAGATGGAAAGATCCTGGCGAGGACTTGAAGTTCCAGGGATGAACAGTAATTCAGTCTTGCTGGGGTTCAGCTTCAAGTGATGAGCCGACATCCAAGATGAGATATCAGCAAGACAAGCCGAGATCCGAGATGAAACCTGTGTGTCAGAAGGTGGAAAGGAAAGGACAAGTTGAGTGTCATCAGCATAACAGTGATAGGAAAATCCATGGGAGAATATTACATCACCAAGAGAACGAGTGTAAAGAGAGAAGAGCAGAGGACCGAGCACTGAGCCTTGTGGGACACCCGTGGTGAGCCTGGAAGGAGCAGATGTGGCCCCCTGCCAAGATACTTGGTAAGATCTCCCATCTAGATAAGACTTAAACCACTGCCAGACAGTGCCAGTGATTCCAAGTCTTCTGAGGACAGACAGGAGGATCTGGTGGTCAACTGTGTCGAAGGCTGCAGAGAGGTCAAGCAGAATTAGGACCGAAGACAGTTTGGCAGATCTAGCAGCATGCAGCTTCTCTGTAACTGCGATGAGAGCAGTTTCAGTAGAGTGCGCCGGTTTGAAGCCAGACTGGTTCGGGTCCTGTAGGTTGTTCAGAGAAAGAAATAGAGACAGTTGGTTATAAACAGAACGCTCCAAGACCTTAGATAGGAAAGAAAGAAGAGATACAGGTCTGTAATTGCTGATGTCAGAACAGTCCAGAGTAGGCTTCTTCAAGATGGGGATCACTCTTGCAGTCTTGAAGATAGCTGGTACATGGCCTGTTGACAAGGAGCTGTTGATGACATGAGTGATGAAAGGTAGAAGGTCAGGTGCTATTGTCTGAAATAGCGTGGATGGAATCGGGTCCAGTGGACAGGTAGTAGGATTGTTGGATGAGACCAACTGTATGATGTCATCTGTGGAAAGAGGAGAAAAGCAAGACAGGGAATGAGGTGGAGGGTGGTGTTCAGTAGGAAGGATATTGGTAGAGAAAAGGATCTGCGATCTTATCAACCTTCTCCTCAAAGAAGGTGACAAAATCCTCAGGGGAGAGAGTAGAGGGCGGTGGGGGAGTGGGAGGGTTTAAAAGAGAGGAGAAAATGTTGAAGAGCTTGCGTGGATCAGAGGCTGATGCTTCCAGCTTCTCCTTGAAGAAGGAAGATTTCGCCGCTGTTATTTCTGTTGAGAACCTTGAGAGAAGAGACTGGTAGGAGTGGAGATCTGAATCATCTTGAGATTTTCTCCACTTTCTTTCCGCCAGTCTCAGTACTCTTCTGTTGTCTCGGAGAACATCTGTCAGCCAAGGAGTTGACAGAGAGGATCTTGCCCTGGAAGAGAGAGGACAGAGATGGTCGACAGAAGAGGAGATGGATGAAAGGAATGTGTTTGTGGCAGTTTCCAGAGGGAGGGAAGAAAATGATTCAGGATGTGGAAGAGAGGAGACAATAGTAGAGACCAGACAAGAGGAGGAGACTGAGCGAAAGTTGCGGTAGGTGGTAGAAGAAGCTGACGTGGAGGTGTGTGCAGAAGAAGCAGGAAGGGAGAGTGAAAAGGACAAGAAATGATGATCAGAAAAGTCAAGAGGAGTTACTGTCAGATCCAACACTGGGGCAGGTCTACTGAAGATCAGGTCCAGTGTGTTTCCTGCTCTGTGTGTTGGAGTTGACTGGTTGAAAGCAAGATCGAATGATGACAGCAGTTGAAGAAGACAGGACAAATGTAGTCTCTCTGTTGGAAGGTTGAAGTCCCCTAGAAGAACAAGTGATGACTCTAAGGGGAGAGCACTCAGAAGAATGTCCAACTCATCTATGAAGTTTCCCAGTGGACCTGGAGGGCGATAGAGAACAATGATGTGAAGTTTAGTGGGGAAAGACACCATGATAGCATGGAATTCAAAGGAAGAAATGTTAAGATAAGAAAATGAGAGTACAGAGAAGCGCCATGAGCGAGAGAGAAGCAAACCTGTGCCACCACCCCTGCCGTTCTGCCGTGGAGAATGGGAGAAGGCAAAGGGGGGTAGAGAGAGCAGCTGGAGTTGCAGAGTTCTCTGGAGTGATCCATGTCTCTGTCAGAGCCAGGAAGTCGAGTGACTTAGCAGATGCGAAGGCTGAGATAAAGTCTGCCTTCTGAACTGCAGAGTGGCAATTCCAGAGTCCCCCTGCACACACACACACAACCCATCACCCTCATGGTGGAGAGTTAGTAACACACACACACACACAACCCATCACCCTCATGGTGAGAGTTAGTAACACACACACACACAACCCATCAACCTCATGGTGGAGAGTAAACACACACACACACAACCCATCACCCCATGGTGGAGAGTTAGTAACACACACACACACAACCCATCACCCTCATGGTGGAGAGTTAGTAAACACACACACACACAACCCATCACCCTCATGGTGGAGAGTTAGTAACACACACACACACAACCCATCAACCTCATGGTGGAGAGTTAGTAACACACACACACACACACAACCCATCACCCTCATGGTGGAGAGTTAGTAACACACACACACACAACCCATCACCCTCATGGTGGAGAGTTAGTAACACACACACACACACAACCCATCACCCTCATGGTGGAGAGTTAGTAACACACACACACACAACCCATCACCCTCATGGTGGAGAGTTAGTAACACACACACACACAACCCATCACCCTCATGGTGGAGAGTTAGTAACACACACACACACACAACCCATCACCCTCACGGTGGAGAGTTAGTAACACACACACACACAACCCATCACCCTCATGGTGGAGAGTTAGTAACACACACACACACACAACCCATCACCCTCATGGTGGAGAGTTAGTAACACACACACACAACCCATCACCCTCATGGTGGAGAGTTAGTAACACACACACACAACCCATCACCCTCACGGTGGAGAGTTAGTAACACACACACACACACAACCCATCACCCTCATGGTGGAGAGTTAGTAACACACACACACACACCCAACCCCATCACCCACACAACCCATCACCCTCATGGTAGTAACACACACACACACACACACACACACCATCACCCTCATGGTGGAGAGTTAGTAACACACACACACAACCCATCACCCTCATGGTGGAGAGTTAGTAACACACACACACACACACACACACATGGTGGAGAGTTAGTAACACACACACACAACCCATCACCCTCACGGTGGAGAGTTAGTAACACACACACACACACACACACACACAACCCATCACCCTCACGGTGGAGAGTTAGTAACACACACACAACCCATCACCCTCATGGTGGAGAGTTAGTAACACACACACACACAACCCATCACCCTCATGGTGGAGAGTTAGTAACACACACACACACAACCCATCACCCTCATGGTGGAGAGTTAGTAAACACACACACACAACCCATCACCCTCATGGTGGAGAGTTAGTAACACACACACACACAACCCATCACCCTCATAGTGGAGGGTTAGTAATAAACACAAACAACCCATCACCCTCACGGTGGATAGTAACACACACACACACACAACCCATCTCCCTCATGGTGAAGAATTAGTAACACACACAAACAACCCATCACTTGAGCAGTAGTTAGTCTCTCTTTCTGTCTCTCTCACTCTCTGTCTCTCTCTCTCACATACACACACACACTCACTGATAACGGCAAGATAGCCATTGGAATTCACCTTTCTGGTTGCATTATGAGCAAGATATTGGAAACACAGGCTGTGGACCTGCAGGCAGAAACCTGTAGCATCACCCAGCTGATGGGCACTGCATCTTTATACGATCTTTATTAATAGCCAGTGTTGAAGACACAGCAATGTGGTCTTTCTCTCTTTTACACGTTAATATTATGGCTGTTCTGGTGAAGCTGCAGCCCAGTACACAGTGTGTAATAGTCTAGCCATGAACAATTACAGCCTAGATCACATTATTTGCATCTTGTATGCATCTAGTCTCTCTTTAAGGAGTCCTAGCATAACTATGATTTTTCAAAATTGAAAAAATTAAAGGCTGTGAGGATAAAAGTATAAAACTTAAATGTTAATGACAAATACCCCCTCCAAGCTTCACTCACTCCTCACAACTCCTCACAACTCCTGTTTTTGGTGTGTCTTTTTCTATTTGTTGGTTTTAATCTCTCTCCCTTTCTCTTTCTCCCTCTCTCTGTCTCTTTCTCTCTCTCTCTCTCTGTAGATGTGGGCGGTCCAGCTGACCCTATTGCTCCAACCATTGTGATCCCACCCCGGAACACGAGTGTTGTTTCGGGTTCGTCTGAGGTCACTATGGAGTGTGTGGCCAACGCCAGGTGACCTCTCAGTGCCTAAGGTTTCCATCGAAATTAGAATGGAACTGACCTGTTTATATCAGTGAAATCAATTCAGTGCCATGTATAAGGAAAACATTCTTTACATTATTTTTACAGTTACTATAAAGTGGAAGACATACCAGACAGGGTACAGTGAGAACAATGCAGTATTTGGATCATAGGTGTATTTTAAAATTTATTCCTGCTCACACATACATAATGTGCATATTACTGAGCTGAAATTAAACCTGTGCTGGTGGTTTAGACTGTGATGAAAATGAAGGAAATGAATAATTCATTATTTTTATGATATAATCATATATTCATTATTACTATTACAAAATCATATAATTTATCATTAAACTCTAAAGAGGTCATTTAGTTTCAAATGTTAAGAAATCCATGTGGAATAAATAGTGAAGAGGAGACAGAAGGGAGAGACAGCAGGGACACTGCTAACGTTACAGTCTTGTCCCAGTGGAATCGGAGTCTGTCTGTCTCTGTCTGAGGCTAAGTGACCACCTGTGAAGGTTGCTGGTGTGGAGGATGTCATGGTGACGGTTGCCGTGTCGCTGCTCCTCCAGGCCCCTGATCAAGCTGAGCATCGTGTGGCGCAGAGACGGTGTCCCCGTGCGCGCAGGCCTGAGTGACTCCAACCGCAGGCTGACCGTCCTCAACCCCTCCGTCAGCGACGCGGGCTTCTACGAGTGTGAAGCAGAGCTCCGGAGCAGCAGTGTGCCCTCTGTCAGTGCTGGGGCATACCTGCATGTCCTGGGTACACACACGCACACACACACACTCTTACACTCATGCACTCACACACATGCACACACAATCACACACACGCCTCTGCTTTGATCTTTGATGTCTGCCTTTGACTCTCAGAGCCACCACAATTTGTGAAGGAACCAGAGAAGCACATCACTGCTGAGATGGAGAAGGTGGTGGACATTCCCTGCCAGGCACGAGGTACACTTCACGCCATCATCATCATCATCACTGTCTCCTGTTTCTTCATCATTACAAGCATGCATTTGTCTTAAGATGGAATTTGTATGTGAGAGAGAAAATATGGTGAATGTGTGTGTGTTGTGCATGTATGTGTGTGTGTGTGTGCTCTTAATGTGTGTGTGCTCTGTCTCAGGCGTTCCCCAGCCTGATATAGTGTGGTATAAGGACGCTGTGCCCATCAGCCGGGTGAAGATGCCACGGTACAGGGTTCTGCCAGCAGGCAGCCTGCAGGTCAACGGCCTGCTGCCCGACGACACCGGAATGTTCCAGTGTTTTGCTCGCAATGCAGCCGGAGAGGTGCAGACCAACACCTACCTCGCCGTCACCAGTGAGTGTGTGTGTGTGTGATTGTGTGTGTGAAAGTTTGTTTCTCTTTCTCTGCTGTGCCCATCCTTCTTGTACTTGTTTCCAGACACCTCAGTTATCCTCTCTGTTAGTCTGTTTTAGCCTGTGTCAGTCTCTGTGATAGTCTCTGTGTTATTCTCTGTTAGCCTGTGTGTGTGTATGTGTGTGTGTGTTTGTGCAAGTGCTTGTGTTAGTCTCTCTGTGATATTCTCTGTTAATCTATGTGGTAGCCTCTCTGTGTTAATCTCTGTGATATTCTGTTAATCTCTGTGTTGGTCTCTCTGTGTTATTCTATGTGTTAGTCTCTCTGTTAATCTCTGTGTTAGCCTCGCTGTTGTTCTGTGTGTTAGCCTCTCTGTTATGTGGTAATCTCTGTATTATCGTCTGTGTTAATCTATGTGTTAATCTCTGTGTGTTAACTTCTCTGTTAATCTCTGTTTTAGTTTCTCTGATCCAGTCTCTCTGAGTTTGTCTCTCTGAGCAAGTTTATATGAATCTCTTTGTGTTGGTCTTTCTGAGTTAGTCTCTCTAAGATAGTGTATCCTAGTGTGTGTAAGCTCGTGTGTTTCTGTGCACTAAGCATTATATATGTGCTGAGTTGGAAGAGGCTATACAAGTCTATTTCAGTGGTGATTTATGTGTTTGTTTTTATTACATTTGTGTTGGTGTGTGAGGATGTATATTTACATATTATTGTGTGTGTGTTTATGCACGTGTGTGTGTGTGTGTGTGTGTATGCAGGTATTGCCCCGAACATAACAGCAGGCCCCTCAGACAGCACTGTGATTGACGGCATGTCGGTCATCCTGCACTGTGAAACATCTGGAGCACCACGGCCTGCCATCACCTGGCAGAAAGGTCACACGCACACACACTCACAAACATCACTCACACACACATTCACATCACACACACACACTCACAAACATCACACTCACTAACATCATACATTACATACAAACATACACCCGTACAAACACTGATCGTACACATTACACACACACACACACACTCACAAACATCACACATTACACACATAAACATACACACACGCAAACATTGTTACACACAAATATGCACACACAAACACTGATGACACACATTACACAGACACACACACACATCACAGAGAGACATACACGTTGCAGACACACAAATGTTACACATGCACTTATCACACAAATTACACACATATTAGACACTTATCACACATATATACACACTTGTTACACACACATTAAACACACAAATGTTACAAAGATAAACAAATGCATGCACACACAAATTACACACATTTATGCACTTCAATTAACACGACACAAAACCCATCCCACAGCATAAACACATCACCCTTATGCACTCATATCACATTTACAAACACACACACACATACACACATCACATTTACACATACACACACATCACCCTTACACACTCATATCACATTTACCCATATACACACACCACACTTACACACATATACACATACATACATCACACCGCCTTGCACTGAAACAGCTGAGTTTGTGTGTGTGTGCTTGTGCATGTATGTGGTGTGTGTGCAGGTGAGAGGGTGTTGGCCAGCGGGTCAGTCCAGCTTCCCCGCTTCACTCTGCTTGAGTCCGGCAGCCTGCTGATAAGCCCCTCGCACCTCTCTGACGCTGGTACCTACACCTGCATGGCCAGCAACTCCCGTGGCATTGATGAGGCCTCAGCACACCTAGTGGTCTGGGGTGAGTACATGCACAAATGAGTGTGTATGAGTGTGTTTATCATGCTTATCTGGTTATGTTTAGCATAACCGTGTGTGCGTGTATATGTGCATGTGTGTGTGTGTGTGTGTGTAGCTCGTACCCGGATAACAAAAGCTCCTCAGGACCAAAGCGTTATTAAAGGCACCAAGGCCACCATGACCTGCGGAGTGACCCATGACCCCGATGTTAGCATCAGGTATTGTTCACCCACATTAAAGTCATGCAAGATACACACAAACATGCACACACACACACAATTAGACACACACACAAAAATCTGCCCATTTACACATACGCACAAACATATACACACACTCATACATGTCTGCAAGTACACTTGTGTGTACATGCAAATACATCTACCAGTGAATTCCATAAAGTCAACATCAAACAGAAAAATGTTTTTTCTTAGAAAAAGATTTGTGCTCATTGAGACAATTGAGCTATAATGTGCAGCATAATCTGAGCTGTAGTGAGCTACAGTGAGCTGTTTAATCTGAGCTGTAGTGATCTTGTAAACTAAAAGTTGCACTTGTATTTTTGATGTGAGAACTTGCAAACTAAAAGTTGCACTTGTATTTTTAATTTGAGAACCTGTAAACTAAAACTTGTAGAATAAAAATCTGAGTGTGAATGTTAAAAATGTTTTTGTGGGGGGGGGGTATGAAAAGGAAACTCCTCTCTGCTGCGCCTAATGCGATCGATCACCAGTGGGTGGCGCCAGAGCGAACTAGTAACTCATTGAATCATAGATGTAGATCAGAGATAAATAAACTAGATTTTTTCAGCGTGAGAAATCGGATGTATGGCGTGTGAAGACAGTCCAATGCGTGTGTCTCACGCTCATTGCGTGAGAGTTGGCAACCCTGCAGTGTGTTTTTTTATTTATAATAGCCTATTTAACACCCTTGAGTTAGTGTGTCTTTGGACATAGATAATGATGTGCCGTTTGCTGTGGTGGATAATTAGAGTCTAGCTCTTATTTATGCATAGAAACGTAAATCGCGAATATAATCTGTAGCGTCTTTATGCGCGGGTAAACGATTGGAGTTGGATTCTGCCGGGGAGTCGGAATTCGGCACAACACCGGCATTCAAGTTGTCTAGCCATCTTGGTACTTGTCACTAGCTAGCTAAGAAACATCTTAATGAAATTAGATTCATATTTTCATCAAGTGCCTTTATCGTATTCTAGTATTGCTGTCTAGTATTCTAAAACCATCTGACATGCTTGTATCATAAGAAAAATAATGCAGTTAAAACATTCCGGTGTTCGTGCCATCGTAGAACGAATTTTCTTTAATTGTTCTGCCTCCAATTCTTCTTCTTTTTGCCTCGAAAAATAAGATGAGTCACGATTTGTGGCCCATCCCCCACTGCCCCGCCCACTTCCCCGTACAAGTGCACAAAACTGTTTTGCAACAGGTACACCAAAACCTGCTACGTTTGTTAGTCAACCCCTATACAACTTAACAAAAGAATACGTTTTTAGACATTAGCTATATGGTCTATTTTAGACTATATTTAGCAAGTATAATTAATAGCATATTGAACCAGAATACTACTAAACTACAGGAATCAATGTCATAACCTAGTGTTTTGATTAAACAGGCTCACTTAAACAGTAGTTAAACTGTTCCAGGGCGAAACATGAGAGAACGTGAAGACGGTAATATTGGGCGTTTTGAAAATAACCATTAAATAAAATATACACTAGCTTGATAACTAAGTTAGCTAGCGGTTCAAATTCTAACCAAACTAGCCAGTCGAATATAAACCTAGCTTTAGATAGCTAACTACCTTAAATAGCTAACTACCTTACATAGGTAACTACTTTAGATAGCTAACTACCTTACATTTACATTTACGGAATTTCGCAGACGCTCTTATCCAGAGCGACTTACAAAAGTACTATGTGTTCAGTCAGAATATGCATCTCTATCTAGTATAAACAGGTTTAAGTCCAAACTACTTGAGGTCAAGCACTGCCATAAACCGTTGCTAGTGCTGATGCCTAGAAAGAAGACAACAAAATATAAGATTAGACAATACCTATCAAGACTGAAATACCTACAAGACTACATGCAGTATAGTGCAATACTTAGCAAGTGTTCCTAAAGATAAAGTGCAATTACGCTTTATACCAATGCTTCAGTTGATTTGTGCTTATAAGTGCTTTACAAAGAGATGGGTCTTCAGGCTGCGTTTGAAAACCGCAAGAGAGTTCGCTGTTCGGACAGCCAGTGGAAGTTCGTTCCACCATCTGGGTGCCAGGACAGAGAAGCATCTTGTCGCGTGTCTTCCTTGAATCTTGAGGGATGGCGGGTCAAATCGAGCCGTACTTGAAGCCTTGAAGGGCTCGAGGTGCGGATCGACTTTTTGACCATTTCCATAAGGTATGGAGGAGCTGGTCCATTTTTGGCTTTGTAGGCAAGCATCAGAATTTTAAACTGAATGCGAGCAGCCACAGGAAGCCAGTGAAGGGAGCGCAGCAGTGGAGTGACATGAGTGAACTTGGGTAGATTGAAGACAAGCCTTGCTGCTGCATTCTGGATCAGTTGCAAGGGCCTGATGGCCTGCAGAGGAAGACCAGCCAGGAGTGAGTTGCAGTAGTCGAGCCTTGAAATGACAAGAGACTGGACAAGCACCTGGGAGGCCTCCTGAGAAAGGAAGGGTCGGATACCCCGGATGTTGTAGAGAAAATATCTGCATGACCGAGTCAGGTTCGTAATATGGGCAGAGAACGACAACTGGTCATCCAGAGTCACCCCAAGGTTTCTTGCATCTTTAGACGGAACAATCAAAGAGTTCTCGAATGAGATGGCAAGATCCTGCTGAGGACCTGTAGCTCCAGGGATGAACAGCAGCTCAGTCTTGCTGGGATTGAGCTTTAGATGATGGGCTGTCATCCATGAAGAGATGTCAGTCAGACATGCAGAGATACGACTGCAAACCTGAGTATCAGATGGTGGGAAGGAAAGCATTAGTTGAGTGTCATCAGCATAGCAGTGGTACGAGAAACCATGAGAGGTAATTACATCACCAAGAGAACGGGTGTAGAGTGAAAAGAGGAGAGGACCTAGCACTGAGCCTTGAGGGACACCAGTAAGGAGCCTGCAAGGAGCAGATGTAGACCCTCTCCATGTTACCTGGTAAGAACGCCTCTCTAGATAGGACTCAAACCACTTCCATGCAGAGCCCGCGATTCCCAGGTCGGCGAGGACAGATAGGAGGATCTTGTGGTTCACCGTGTCGAAAGCTGCAGAGAGGTCCAGAAGGATCAGGACCGATGACAGTTTGGATGATCTTGCAGTCTGGAGCTTCTCAGTCACCGCTATGAGGGCCGTTTCTGTTGAGTGTGCTGGTTTGAAGCCCGACTGGTTGGGGTCCTGGAGCAGGTTCTGAGTGAGAAAGAGAGACAGTTGGTTGTATACAGCTCGCTCTAGAATTTTTGATAGGAAAGAAAGGAGTGATACCGGTCGGTAGTTGCAGACATCCGAGCTGTCCAGGGTGGGCTTCTTCAGAATTGGGACCACTCTGGCAGTCTTGAATGGAGCTGGGACCTGGCCTGATGACAAGGAGCTGTTCATGATGAACGTGATGAAGGGCAGTAGATCTATGGAGACTGTCTGGAAGAGTGTGGATGGAATGGGATCCAGTGGGCAGGTTGTCGGGTTGCTGCATTTAAGTAGCTGTAGGACCTCGTCTGTGGATAGAGGAGAAAAATAAGTTAAGGAATTAATGGCAGGAGGATGAGTATTGGTCAAGGAAGTAGAGAAAGAGGAAAACGACTGACGGATTTTGTTAACCTTCTCCTCAAAGAAGGTGACAAAATCCTCTGGGGGTAAGGGAAGAGGGTGGTGGGGGGAGGGGGGTTTGAGAAGAGAGGAAAAGATACTAAAGAGCCTGCGTGGATCCGATGCTGATGCTTCCAGTTTCTCCTTGTAGAAGGATGACTTGGCAGCAGTAACCTCTGTTGAGAACTTGTAAAGCAGAGCCTGATAGGAGTGTAGGTCAGAGTCAAGCTGGGACTTCCTCCACTTCCTCTCTGCCTTTCTTAGCTCTCTCCGGTTGCTGCGTAGGACTTCAGTCAGCCACGGGGCAGGTGGAGAGGATCTAGCTGGCCTGGAGGAAAGAGGACACAAAAGGTTAACTGCAGATGAGAGTGAAGAAAGCAATGCATCTGTGGCTGTATCCAAGGAAAGAGATAGAAAAGAATCAGGATGTGGAAGGGTAGTAAGGATAGTTGAGGCCAGAGACGAGTGAGAGATGGAGTGCAGGTTACGTCGAGAGAGCGACAAGCGTGAAGGAGATGCATTGACAGGGAGGGCAGTAAGGGAGAGTGTGAAATATAGAAAGTGATGATCTGAGCAGTGTAAAGGGTGTTACTGTCATATCCAGCGCTGGGGCTGGTCTGCTGAAGATCAGGTCTAGGGTGTTGCCTGCTCTGTGTGTTGGAGGGGTCTGGTTGAGAGCAAGGTTGAAGGATGAGAGCAGCGGTTCAAGACATGATGACTGCATCTTGTTCGATGGAAGATTGAAGTCACCAAGGAGAATTAATGGGGTTCCATCAATGGGGAAGAGACTCAAAAGAATATCCAACTCGTCAATGAAGTTACCTAGAGGAGAAGGAGGGCGATAAATGACAATTATATGCAGTTTAGAGGGGAAAGATACAGTAACAGCGTGATATTCAAAAGAAGAAATAGAGAGATGTGAGAATGAAAGTGGAGTGGAGTTCCACTTCCTAGACAAGAGCAAACCTGTGCCACCACCCCTGCCAGTCTGTCTCGGAGAGTGGGAGAAATTAAAGGCAGAGGATTGGGCTGCTGGAGTCGCAGAGTTCTCCGGAGTGATCCAGGTCTCAGTCAAAGCCAGGAAGTGCAGTGAATGATGAGATGCTAAGGCAGAGATGAAATCAGCTTTCCGAACCGCAGATTGGCAATTCCAGAGTCCACCCATCACCCTGGTCTGAGAATGTGATGACCTTGGGGGATGGATGAGATTCCTTGCATTGCGCTTCTTGCGGTAACGATGGGAACGTCTGACTCTGTGGGTTGAAAGAGGGGTATTGAAAAACACATGTTTAAAGTGCAGCAGTGTAGTAACTTGACGGTAAAGTAGTAGAGTGAGAGAAGGAAATACTTAGCAAAGTATGAAGGAGATTGCCTCTGTGTTGATGTTGAATGGGACAGAGTAGAAGTAATCTGTCTAGTCGCTGTATACCGCTACAGACGGTGCCGTCTGTAGCGACACCCCTCAATATATCTGCTTGGTGGCTAGTAAGGCCACTCCCAGCGTTTCACACCTTGGGCTAACCTGAAACCACACCTGAAACTAGTAATAGCAATTAGCTCTAGAACCAGCAAAACAACCTGGTAACAAGCAGTCTAAGCACAAAAGTAAATTGGAAAACTCAAGCCTACCTTACCAGCAGAGAAGACAAATCTAATCAGGACACACTAGCACACTAATTCTAGTAGGGAACACCCCTCAATATATCTGCTTGGTGGCTAGTAAGGCCACTCCCAGCGTTTCACACCTTGGGCTAACCTGAAACCACACCTGAAACTAGTAATAGCAATTAGCTCTAGAACCAGCAAAACAACCTGGTAACAAGCAGTCTAAGCACAAAAGTAAATTGGAAAACTCAAGCCTACCTTACCAGCAGAGAAGACAAATCTAATCAGGACACACTAGCACACTAATTCTAGTAGGGAACACCCCCTCAATATATCTGCTTGGTGGCTAGTAAGGCCACTCCCAGCGTTTCACACCTTGGGCTAACCTGAAACCACACCTGAAACTAGTAATAGCAATTAGCTCTAGAACCAGCAAAACAACCTGGTAACAAGCAGTCTAAGCACAAAAGTAAATTGGAAAACTCAAGCCTACCTTACCAGCAGAGAAGACAAATCTAATCAGGACACACTAGCACACTAATTCTAGTAGGGAACACCCCCTCAATATATCTGCTTGGTGGCTAGTAAGGCCACTCCCAGCGTTTCACACCTTGGGCTAACCTGAAACCACACCTGAAACTAGTAATAGCAATTAGCTCTAGAACCAGCAAAACAACCCGGTAACAAGCAGTCTAAGCACAAAAGTAAATTGGAAAACTCAAGCCTACCTTACCAGCAGAGAAGACAAATCTAATCAGGACACACTAGCACACTAATTCTAGTAGGGAACACCCCCTCAATATATCTGCTTGGTGGCTAGTAAGGCCACTCCCAGCGTTTCACACCTTGGGCTAACCTGAAACCACACCTGAAACTAGTAATAGCAATTAGCTCTAGAACCAGCAAAACAACCTGGTAACAAGCAGTCTAAGCACAAAAGTAAATTGGAAAACTCAAGCCTACCTTACCAGCAGAGAAGACAAATCTAATCAGGACACACTAGCACACTAATTCTAGTAGGGAACACCCCTCAATATATCTGCTTGGTGGCTAGTAAGGCCACTCCCAGCGTTTCACACCTTGGGCTAACCTGAAACCACACCTGAAACTAGTAATAGCAATTAGCTCTAGAACCAGCAAAACAACCTGGTAACAAGCAGTCTAAGCACAAAAGTAAATTGGAAAACTCAAGCCTACCTTACCAGCAGAGAAGACAAATCTAATCAGGACACACTAGCACACTAATTCTAGTAGGGAACACCCCCTCAATATATCTGCTTGGTGGCTAGTAAGGCCACTCCCAGCGTTTCACACCTTGGGCTAACCTGAAACCACACCTGAAACTAGTAATAGCAATTAGCTCTAGAACCAGCAAAACAACCTGGTAACAAGCAGTCTAAGCACAAAAGTAAATTGGAAAACTCAAGCCTACCTTACCAGCAGAGAAGACAAATCTAATCAGGACACACTAGCACACTAATTCTAGTAGGGAACACCCCCTCAATATATCTGCTTGGTGGCTAGTAAGGCCACTCCCAGCGTTTCACACCTTGGGCTAACCTGAAACCACACCTGAAACTAGTAATAGCAATTAGCTCTAGAACCAGCAAAACAACCTGGTAACAAGCAGTCTAAGCACAAAAGTAAATTGGAAAACTCAAGCCTACCTTACCAGCAGAGAAGACAAATCTAATCAGGACAGACTAGCACACCTTAAATAGCTAACTACCTTACATAGGTAACTACCTTACATAGGTAACTACTTTAGATAGCTAACTACCTTAGATAGCTAACTACCTTTGATAGCTAATTACCTTACATAGGTAACTACTTTAGATAGCTAACTACCTTAGATAGCTAACTACCTTAGGTAGCTAACTACCTTAGATAGCTAATTACCTTAGATTGGTAACTACTTTAGATAGCTAACTACCTTAGATATCTAACTGCTCTAGCAAACTGAAAAAAGTCTAGACACCAAAACATTGATTTACTTTAAAAAATGTCAAGTCGAAAAGTCAACGTTATTAATACAGTGAAAGGTTATAAAAACATGCCAAGTAAGCCTGTGCATTCATGTTTGACTATCCAGTATTACCTGTCAATCAACATAGCCAATCATCAATCACCTCATCGCCCCACATATAACTTAGACTCTTCATACTAAAAAAATATCTTGTGTGAGATATTACATGACGGGACCCTATAGATTTTACGGAGCTGTCTGAAAATTATTAGATTAATTAGAAATGAAAGTTTGTCGTCTGAGCCATGCACTTTTGGGAGGTTCTGCAGCCAGCCACTAGAGACGTCGGGGCTTCAGTTTTCATACGAAATGCTAAAGAAATTCTTACATTCGTAGGATTTAGGTTATCCTACTTAAAGTCTAATTACCGATTTCTGCAGTAAATATTTTGATGTTCAGAGATGGTCATGACACTGATATGAGCATAGCGAGTAAGTTTTTTGCCATGTTTGTGTTTAGGTTTGTGTGGGAGAAGGATGGGCAGGTAATTAATCCAAAGTCATCACCACGGTTACGTCTGGACATTAACGGGACACTGCACATCTCTCAGACGTGGTCAGGTGACATTGGCACGTACACCTGCAGAGTGACATCAGTGGGTGGGAATGACTCTCACAGTGCACATCTGAGAGTCAGGTACGTCTCTTCCTCCATATCTTTCTCTCTCTCTCTCATCCATGTCAGGATTTTGTTTTTGGTTGTTGTTTTGTTGGTAGGTTGATTTGTTTTGTTAAATTACTTTACTGCGTGATATGATGATATGAAATTTCACAGTTTACAGTAACACTCTACATGTGAGGATTTAGGACAGTTTAGGACAGAGACTCAGATTCCCATGCACACTCAGTTTCCCCTGGTCACGGCCCCTAACCCTGGTCACGGCCCCTAACCCTGGTCACGGCCCCTAACCCTGATCACGGCCCCTAACCCTGATCACGGCCCTTAACCCTGATCACGGCCCTTAACCCTGTTCACGGCCCTTAACCCTGATCACGGCCCCTAACCCTGATCACGGCCCTTAACCCTGGTCACGGCCCTTAACCCTGGTCACGGCCCCTAACCCTGGTCACGGCCCCTAACCCTGATCACGGCCCCTAACCCTGATCACGGCCCTTAACCCTGATCACGGCCCCTAACCCTGATCACGGCCCCTAACCCTGGTCGAAGGCTCTTTGCCAGCTTCACTTAGAATAAGTGTTTAAATCATTAAAGCTTTCAGACACCAACTGCAGTTAAATGCTTTTCTGTAATAACTTAATATATATTTAATCAATATATTTCGTCTGCCTCCCTTTCAGACAGCTGCCCCATGCTCCAGAGAACCCCAGTGCAGTGCTGAGTGCTGTGGACAAGAGAGCCATCAACCTGACCTGGACCAAGCCCTTCGATGGGAACAGCCCTCTGGTTGGCTACGTGCTGGAGGTGTCTGAGAACAGTGAGTTAACATCCCTTCTAAAGGGGCCCTGATACCGGCCGTGAGCCGTAAAGGACGGTCATATAGTATACTCATCTGATATAACAGAGTGAGTGTGTATGTGTGTGTGTGTGTGTGTGTGTGTGTGTGTGTGTGTGATCATGTGTTCATGTGTTCAGATGCTCCATGGATGATCCTTCTGGCTAACATTGAGCCGGAGTCCACAGCAGTAACAGTGAGTGGACTGATTCCAGCACGATCATACCAGTTTCACCTTTGTGCTGTTAACAATGTGGGAAAGGGCCCATTCAGCAGGGAGACAGACAGGTGAGTTTCTACAGCCATACAGCCTCACAGCCCTACAGCCTTACAGCCCTTCAGCCTCACAGACCCCCCCCCCTACCTATAATGCTAGCAAATGCCTGTGCTCTTTAAAAGTGGCTATGTACAATTTAAAAGTGTTGAAGTGGTCAGGGGTCTGTGAGTTTAACTTCATGTTAATCTGTACCTCTGCTCTAATTTGCATTATCCCATTAATTTGCATTTTCCCAGAAGCCCTTAACTAAAACTGCCTCCGCCCTGTACTTGGTGGGCCTGGAGGGATAAAGGTACCTCAGCCTCCTTCTGGTGTTTGGGCTTCAGTCAGGCTTCTTAAGGCTGGGTTAAGTGCATAATTTTCATGCTTAATACGGCCTCTGCTTCCTCAGAGCTGTAGACATGTGACTCTGGAGCTGGTGAACAGAAAGTCTCTTAAACACTTAAACTGGGTCACATTAAAAAGTTTTTTGTCACATCCCTTTTTCAAACATTTCCCGTTAGGACAGAGAGGCCTGGTTAGGTTCTGCCTACAGATGGTACCACATAAATATTGTACAGTGTGTGACATATGCAGCTGGCTAGACTTTTATGTGTTGTATTTTCTAACATTGTATCCATGAAGAATTTTGGGGATTATTTATTTAAGGCAGGTGTTTATGACGGGCTGTTAGCACATGGAGCAAAGTGATGTTAACATGGGGGACACAGCAAAGTGATGTTAAAATGGGGGGCACAGCAAAGTGATGTTAAAATGGGGGGACACAGCAAAGTGATGTTAAAATGGGGGGACACAGCAAAGTGATGTTAACATGTGGGGCACAGCAAAGTGATGTTAAAATGGGGGGACACAGCAAAGTGATGTTAAAATGGGGGGACACAGCAAAGTGATGTTAAAATGGGGGGACACAGCAAAGTGATGTTAACAGATCAAGGAAAGTTGCAGATCAATTCAAACAGCAGCTATTCCTGTTCAATTCTAGTTCTCTACTAAACAAAGGCTAAATAAAAAACAATGAGACAGAGTCAGAAACAGTAGAGTGGTGTCAGGGACAATAGAGTGGTGTCAGGGACAATAGAGTGGTGTCAGGGACAATAGAGACAGATGCAGTAAAGTGGAGAGAGACAGTAAAATGGACTCAGACACAGAAAAAGTCAAAGGCAAATTTATTTGTTTACCACTTTTTACAACAGCCAGTGTGACAAAGCAGCTTTTCACATGTACGAGTCCAAGTCTAGTAGCAAGAAAAACTCCCTACAGCATGAGGAAGAAACCTTTAGAGGAACCAGGACTCAAAGAGGGGAACCGTCCTTGACTGGTTGGCAACGCAAACCACAATGCAAATGCAATGCAAGTGCATAGTTGGAGCTCATAGTTTTGGTTGCCTGTGGGCCTAATAGAAACACTTCTGTCAGTTACATTTACATTTTACATTTACGGCATTTAGCAGACGCTCTTATCCAGAGCGACTTACAAAAGTTGTCACTCATGTGGAGTAGAGAGAGTAAAGTAGAGTTGGGGGAGTAAAGTACAGTAGGGAGAGTATAGTGGAGTAGAGGCAGATACAGCCAATCCCTAACCCAGGTCACATTTCTCACAGTGTGACCAGTCACACAGATGTGGAATAGAAACTTAATGTCACTATTCTAAACCAGTAAATTAAAAGCAAACTCCATTTTGTCTTCTTCCATATATAAACACATAAACACACACATACACACACAAACACATACACATGCGTGCACACACGCACACACACAGGGTGTCTCTACCAGAGGAGCCGCCTAGCGCCCCTCCTCAGAACGTCATTGCGAGTGGCCGTACCAACTCCTCCATCATGATCCAGTGGCAGCCACCCCCCGAGAGCCAGCAGAATGGGGCGCTCCGTGGATACATCATCCGGTCAGTTCCTGCCCCGCCCCCTTTGCTCACTGATTACATTAATCATACCTGTACAGGTGATTACATTAATCATACCTGTACAGGTGATTACATTAATCATACTTGTACCATTACCATGTCAATGTGTGTATCAAGTGTGTTAGGAGCACAGGTAAAACTCTGGACTTTAACAACTGTATTAGCAACCACTTCACTGATGTATGAATGTACTACCATGGTGATTACTACATACCACTGAAATTGTTTAAGTCTAGATGAGTAGAAACTTATTTCTAAAAACAAAAACCAGCTAGGGTTAGTGTTATGGTTAGTGTTAGTGTTATGGTTAGGGTTAGGGTTAGGTTTAGGTTTAGGGTTAGGTTTAGTCAAGTCAAGTCAAGTCAATTTTATTTATATAGCGCTTTTTACAACACATGTTGTCTCAAAGCAGCTTTACAAATTGTATGGGTCCAGATCCCTAATGAGCAAGCCAAAGGCGACAGTGGCAAGGAAAAACTCCCTAAGATGGCGGGGAATAGGAAGAAACCTTGGGAGGACCAAGACTCAAAAGGGAACCCATCCTCCATTGGGCGGCCCGTTAGCACCAGTCCGTATTTGTGAACAAGAGGTGGTTCTACAGTTATAGCTTAAAGTTCTTGTTCCCCGGCCAAGTAGTCACAGTCCCTTCGGTGCAGATGGTGCACCTCAGGTAGGAGCCAGCATCAGCACGCCCCTTCACGACAATGGTACATCCAACCCCGGCATCAGTACATCCACCGGCGAGCCAGACCATCTCCCAGGTGCTTTAGGTGCTTGCATGCAGTCGTCTTGGGTAGAAGAAGCATGCAAAAAGATGGACAGTACAGACTGAGTGTGAGGATGTCAGTTTAACCACCATTGATTTAAATGTACATAGCTCATGTGCCAGTGATTAGCATGTAGCTCCGGCAGGCTAATCTATAGCAGCTTAACTAAAGGGAGGGGTCCAGAGGTGACCACAGTCATGAGGGCTCACTGAGACATTGCTTTCCAGTCAAGTCAGTCACAACTAGAGTGATGCCATGACACAGCTGGATGACAGCATCAACATCTCAGATTACCAGAAATCTCAACGCCTGGGAGCCCCTGAGCCCCGCACCTTACTAGGGGAATATTTAACTGAAGGCTTGATTATATAGGTGAGTCTTAAGTCTAGATTTAAAGATTGGAACTGTGTCAGAATCTCGGATTGGAGCTGGAAGGCTATTCCATAATTGAGGGGCTTTAAAGGAGAAAGCTCTGCCTCCGGCTGTAGTCTTACAAATTTTTGGAACTAAGAGAAATCCAGCATTTTGGGAGCGTTAAAAGGGCGAGATGGGTTGTAGTAAGCAATGAGTTCACTCAGATATTGTGGGGCAAGACCATTTAACGCCTTATAGGTTAAGAGAAGAATTTTAAATTCAATTCGATGTTTAATCGGAAGCCAATGTAATGCCGCGAGAGTGGGACTAATATGATCGAATTTTCTAGCCTTAGTTAGGACTCTAGCTGCAGCATTTTGTACAAGTTGTAGCTTCTTTATGGACTGTTTAGAGCATCCAATTAGAAGACCATTACAGTAGTCCAATCTTGACGAGACAAAAGCATGGACCAGCTTCTCTGCATCAGCTAATGAAAGTAAGTGTCTCAGCTTGGCGATATTACGTAAATGGAAAAAGGCAGCCTTAGTGACATTGCATATATGTGTGTCAAATGAAAGATCCGAATCAATAGTGACACCTAAGCTTTTTGCGGTAGACTTGGGTGTTACTGAAAACCCATCTAGGGTAAGGGGAATATCAGCCCAGCTGCTTCTAGCAGCTTTAGGCCCAAGAATCAGCACCTCAGTCTTATCAGAATTTAGTTGAAGAAAATTAAACGCCATCCAGTTTTTAATGTCCTGGGACGCAGCTCTCAATCTTGAGAGTAGTGGTGATATCATCCGGATTGGAAGATATATACAACTGAGTATCATCTGCGTAGCAATGGAAACTAATACCATGCCTACGGATGATAGTGCCCAGTGGAAGCATATATAATGTAAATAATATGGGGCCCAGTACAGATCCTTGTGGGACACCATATTTTACCTTAGAACGCTCTGAGCACTCGTTGTTTACTAGTACAAATTGGTAACGATCTGTCAGGTAGGACCTGAACCAGGAGAGTGCTTGACCTCTTATACCAATGAGTGTCTCCAGCCTATTAAGTAGAATATTATGATCAATGGTGTCAAAAGCCGCACTGAGGTCTAGCAGTATGAGAAAAGAAATGTTTCCTTTATCAGAGGATATCAAGAGATCATTTACTACTTTAGTCAGCGCAGTTTCAGTGCTGTGGTGGGGTCTAAATCCAGACTGAAATAATTCTAAGACATGTTCTGTCTGTAGGAAGGAGGAGAGTTGTGAAGAAACTACTTTCTCTAAAATTTTGGATATGAATGACAAATTAGAGATAGGCCTATAGTTGGACATTTCCTGGGGGTTAAGACCAGGTTTTTTAATTAGCGGCTTGATAACTGCAAGTTTAAATGAACTGGGAATATAGCCCAGGCTCAGAGAGCAGTTTATTATAGTGAGCAAAGGTTCTATATTGCTATGCAGTAATTCTTTAAGTAAATGGGTTGGTACTGCATCTAGTATGCATGTGGAGGGCTTGGCAGATTCCACCAATGAAATAAGCTCCTCACGACCAATTGGGGAGAAGGACTCTAACAGGGCATCAGAGCTGACCAGACAGCTGTCAAGGTGCATAGGCATGTTGACAGGCTCTGAGATAGCACAACCAATTTTTTTCCCTAATTTTATCAATCTTATCATTAAAGAATTTCATAAAATTATTACTGCTACACTCTAGTGGGATTAGTGGATTGATTTGATCACGGCTCCTTGTTAGACTGGAAACAGTTTTAAATAGGAGTGCAGAATTGTTTTTATGTTTTTCTATTAAAGCTGATAAGTATGAGGATTTTGCCGTATGGAGGGCATGCTTATATTCACTAAGGCTGCTTTTCCATGATAGTCTAAACACTTCTAACTTTGAATTTCGCCATTTACGCTCCAGGATCCTCGCTGCTCGTTTGAGACTACGCGTGTGCTCGTTATACCATGGCGCTATTCTTCTCTCAGAGGCTCTCTTATAGTGTAATGGTGCAACCTTGTCTAATGCTGTACGAAGAGAAGTCTCAACGTGCTCGGTAAAATGCTCTAGTCCTTCCGGAGCTACAGGTGTATCAATTTCTGTCAAACCAGGTAAAATGTCAGTGAGTGCGGCTATGGTACTAGGTGCTATAGTTCGTTTCATTCGGTAGCGGGCGGCTGACGAATACCGTCAGTCAAGCATAACTTGTACGTTATGAGGCTGTGGTCTGAAACGGCCTCGCTCTGAGGTAAAATTGCTAAGCTGGATATGTTAATACCAAATGATAAAACCAGGTCTAAAGTATGACTACAATTATGCGTAGGACCCACCACATTCTGAGTGATACCCATTGAATCAAGAATTTCTTGAAAATTTTTGCTTAAAGCGTCACAAAGATTCTCAAAATGGATGTTAAAATCACCAACTATGATCACCTTATCGGCTGATAGCACTACATGAGACAGGAAGTCTGAGAACTCCTGCAAGAACTCAGAGTAAGAACCAGGGGGCGGTAAATAGTAATTAACATAAACGACTGTGACGCCTTGTTGGTTGTCAGATTTGATACATTTGAAACAGTGAGGATGAGATGTTCAAAAGAATTAAATTTAAAGCCGAATTTTTGAGAAATGTCTATATCAGAGTCATATATTGTGGCGACACCACCTCCTCGACCATTTGGACGGGGTTATGAACATATCTATAGCCAGAGGGAGAGGCTTCATTTAGGGCCATATAATCATCTGGCCGGGTCCAGGTTTCCGTCAAGCAGAGCATGCATAGATTATGATCGGTAATCATTTCATTAACCAGCAATGCTTTAGATGACAGGGATCTAATATTTAGCAGTCCTAGTTTCAGATTTAAACTACTCTCCAAGGGAGCATAATCCAATTTAACATTGATTAAATTTTGTCTACTAACTTTGCGAGAGTTATTTTTTGGTACTCGAGTTTTGGTACTTAGTGTTATGGTTAGGGTTATGGTTAGGGTTAGTGTTATGGTTAGGGTTAGTGTTAGGGTTAGTGTTATGGTTAGGGTTAGTGTTAGTGTTATGGTTAGGGTTAGTGTTATGGTTAGGGTTAGGTTTAGGTTTAGGGTTAGGTTTAGTGTTATGGTTAGGGTTAGGGTTAGGTTTAGGGTTAGGTTTAGTGTTATGGTTAGAGTTAGGTTTAGGGTTAGGTTTAGTGTTATGGTTAGGGTTAGTGTTAGTGTTATGGTTAGGGTTAGTGTTATGGTTAGGGTTAGGTTTAGGTTTAGGGTTAGGTTTAGTGTTATGGTTAGGGTTAGGGTTAGTGTTAGTGTTATGGTTAGGGTTAGTGTTATGGTTAGGGTTAGGGTTAGTGTTATGGTTAGGGTTAGGGTTAGTGTTATGGTTAGGGTTAGTGTTAGTGTTAGGGTTCAGGGTTAGTGTTATGGTTAGGGTTAGTGTTATGGTTAGGGTTAGGGTTAGTGTTAGTGTTGGGGTTAGGGTTAGTGTTATGGTTAGGGTTAGTGTTAGGGTTAGTGTTATGGTTAGGGTTAGTGTTAGTGTTAGTGTTGGGGTTAGGGTTAGTGTTATGGTTAGGGTTAGTGTTAGGGTTAGGGTTAGGGTTAGGGTTAGGGTTAGGGTTAAGTAAGACTTTTGTTACATGCATCATGTCTGTAGATTATGCCGACTAGATTTGAACACATTTACAATATATAAACAAACTGTCCCAATATTTTACCAACCCAGAGATTACACAGGTAATACAATAGGATGAAATCACATCAGTCATTGCACCATCTCCTAGCTGGAAGCGTGATGGAGACAGTAACCTGTTCAACATTGCTGTCTGTTCCAGCTACCGTCTAACAGGTCTGCCAGTGGACATCCAATACAAGAACATCTCCAACCCTGATGTCACTAACCTGCTGCTGGAGGACCTCATCATCTGGACCAACTATGAGATGGAAGTGGCGGCGTACAACGGCGCTGGCCTGGGGGTCTACAGTCACAAAGTGACGGAGTGGACACTGCAGGGAGGTACGATCCAGACCTCTGCTCCAACCGCTACACCTTACACCGGTATTTCTCGCCCATGACACATGTCTGGACTTCAAGTTTGTTTCCAAACACACTTTATCCAGGTGACCAGAGGTTATAGCACTATTTCCTGTTGCCTGTGGGCAATAGAATGCAGGAGGTTTGTAGAATGGTGGGATCCACCCTCTTTGAAATGTCAGACCATGTATTCGTGGGTATTCCATTCATTTTCTTCCACTGGTCATTGTGATGTTTTGCTCAGTTTCATGCTCATTTTGTTGTTGTGTAAGTACCAGCAGGCTCGCCTCATGGCCATATTGAGCCCAAGGTTCCGGCGTTCACTGGTGCTCTGTCAGAGGTCTGTGCTGTCTGCTGTGGGTAATTATCCATGAGTGCCACCTACCCATGTCCCATCTGCAGATTCAACTGCCCCTGGTGACTAAGTGATAGATTGCAATGGCTGTTAGCCATTAGCTTTCAGCCCCCTACTGAGTCCTTCAGAGCATGACGAAAGAACAGGGCAACAGAGGAGACCTCACAGACACCTGCACTGGCGTGTTTTAATTGAGGGATTATACCATTACACCTAACAGCTGCAAAGCTTGCATGTTGAAGTGGTACATGAATGTCTGAAATGCTACTGAACAGTAAAACCTTCCTTAAAAATGACCAACGTCTGACATGTATATGCAAGGATTAATGTGCTTGTTTGGACAGTGATTCACTACACGTGTTATAGGAGAAGTCTGAGAAAGCACTATGAGTGAAAAACAGAGTCAGTAGTGCAGAGACCATGGCAGTTGCTTGCTGTGTCTGAGGCACGTTCATCTCATTTCTCAATGCATGAACATCCAGTGTGAGGAGACAGATGTGTCTTGTATTAAACTCCCTCTGTCTCATTCTGAACTGGCAGACAGATGTGTATCATATTAAACTCCCTCTGTCTCATTCTGAACTGGCAGACAGATGTGTATCATATTAAACTCCCTCTGTCTCATTCTGATCACCTTGTATCTCTCTCCTCTATTTCTTTGTTAGTTCCCACCGTTGCCCCGGGTAACGTTCAGGCTGAAGCTGTCAATTCCACCTCCATTCGCTTCACTTGGACAGCCCCCAACCCTCAGTTCATTAATGGAATTAACCAGGGATATAAGGTACACACACACACACACACACACACACACACACACACACACACACACTAGACAGCCCCCAACCCTCAGTTCATTAATGGAATTAACCAGGGATATAAGGTACACACACACACACACACACACACACACACACACTAGACAGCCCCCAACCCTCAGTTCATTAATGGAATTAACCAGGGATATAAGGTAGACACACACACACACACACACACTAGACAGCCCCCAACCCTCAGTTCATTAATGGAATTAACCAGGGATATAAGGTACATACACACACACACACACACACACACACACACACACACACACACACACACACTAGACAGCCCCCAACCCTCAGTTCATTAATGGAATTAACCAGGGATATAAGGTACACACACACACACACACACACACACACACACTAGACAGCCCCCAACCCTCAGTTCATTAATGGAATTAACCAGGGATATAAGGTACACACACACACACACTAGACAGCCCCCAACCCTCAGTTCATTAATGGAATTAACCAGGGATATAAGGTACACACACACACACACACACACACACACACACACTAGAGACAGCCCCCAACCCTCAGTTCATTAATGGAATTAACCAGGGATATAAGGTACACACACACACACACACACACACACACACACTAGACAGCCCCCAACCCTCAGTTCATTAATGGAATTAACCAGGGATATAAGGTACACACACACACACACACACACACACACACTAGACAGCCCCCAACCCTCAGTTCCCCAACCCTCAGTTCATTAATGGAATTAACCAGGGATATAAGGTACATACACACTCACACACACACACACACACACACACACACACACCCACTAGACAGCCCCCAACCCTCAGTTCATTAATGGAATTAACCAGGGATATAAGGTACACACACACACACACACACACACACTAGACAGCCCCCAACCCTCAGTTCATTAATGGAATTAACCAGGGATATACACACACACACACACACTAGACAGCCCCCAACCCTCAGTTCATTAATGGAATTAACCAGGGATATAAGGTACACACACACACACACACACACACACACTAGACAGCCCCCAACCCTCAGTTCATTAATGGAATTAACCAGGGATATAAGGTACACACACACACACACACACACACACACACACACACTAGACACCCCCCAACCCTCAGTTCATTAATGGAATTAACCAGGGATATAAGGTACACACACACACACACACACACACACACACACACACACACACACACTAGACAGCCCCCAACCCTCAGTTCATTAATGGAATTAACCAGGGATATAATGGAATTAACACATACACACTCTCAGTTCACACACACACACACACACACACACACACACACACACTAGACAGCCCCCAACCCTCAGTTCATTAATGGAATTAACCAGGGATATAAGGTACACACACACACACACACACACACACACACACACACACACACTAGACAGCCCCCAACCCTCAGTTCATTAATGGAATTAACCAGGGATATAAGGTCACACACACACACACACACACACACACACACACACTAGACAGCCCCCAACCCTCAGTTCATTAATGGAATTAACCAGGGATATAAGGGATATAACACACACACACACACACTAGACAGCCCCCAACCCTCAGTTCATTAATGGAATTAACCAGGGATATAAGGTACACACACACACACACACACACACACACACACACACACACACACTAGACAGCCCCCAACCCTCAGTTCATTAATGGAATTAACCAGGGATATAAGGTACACACACACACACACACACACACACACACACACACTAGACAGCCCCCAACCCTCAGTTCATTAATGGAATTAACCAGGGATATAAGGTACACACACACACACACACACACACACACACACACTAGACAGCCCCCAACCCTCAGTTCATTAATGGAATTAACCAGGGATATAAGGTACACACACACACACACACACACACACACACTAGACAGCCCCCAACCCTCAGTTCATTAATGGAATTAACCAGGGATATAAGGTACACACACACACACACACTCACACTCACACACTAGACAGCCCCCAACCCTCAGTTCATTAATGGAATTAACCAGGGATATAAGGTACACACACACACACACTCACACTCACACACTAGACAGCCCCCAACCCTCAGTTCATTAATGGAATTAACCAGGGATATAAGGTACACACACACACACACTCACACACTAGACAGCCCCCAACCCTCAGTTCATTAATGGAATTAACCAGGGATATATAAGGTACACACACACACACACACACTCACACACTAGACAGCCCCCAACCCTCAGTTCATTAATGGAATTAACCAGGGATATAAGGTAGACACACACACATACACACATACACACACATTAAATAGACCAGCACAGGATGAGGAGTTGTTCTCTGTGTTTTTGGCACGAATGTAGTAAGATACACTGTTGCCAAATAGGCCTGCAAAAACACCTACAGCACCCTCCATTATTAGTGTTCTTTTTTAAAAAAATAATATAGGACAACAATGCAAAAAAGAAAAATCTAAGCTTTAATTCAAGTGCCTTTATTTGGTGGGAATAAATCACTTAGTCTTCTCCTATAACTCTTCACAAGATGGGAGAATACAGAGAGAGGGATCTTCCACCATTCCTCTTTGCACAACCTCTCTAAATCGTCCAGAGTCCTGGGTCTCCTCCTACGCTCTCTCGTCTTCTGCTCACCCCACAGCTTTTCTATTGGGTTGATGTCTGGGGACTGAGGTGGCCATGAGAGGAAAGACCCAGATTCTGATTCAAAATGTCCTGCTATTTCATAGAGTTCATGATCTCATGTATCCTTACAAGGTTCCCAGGTCCGTTGGAGGAGAAACAGGCCCCCAACATCACCGATCCTCCCCCATACTTACAGTAGGCAGGAGGTGTTTTCCTGCGTACTCATCCTTGGTGTTACGCCAGACCCACTTAGACTGTTTGCTGCGAAAAAGCTCTATCTTGGTCCCGGTTAAAATCCCAGTACCACTTGGCAAACTCCACCCATTTACGCTTATGAGTATAACTCAAAGGCTTTCTCTGTGCATGCCTCCCACACAGCTTGTTGGCAAGTTGATAGCGCCTGGTGGAGACCTCGTAACCCCAAGATGCCACCATTTGATTCAGTTCTCTTACAGTGAGCTTTGGAGAACGTTTTACTTCTCTCACCATCCTTCCCACTGTGTGTGGTGACAAGATACACTTGCGTCCTCTTCCAGGACTATTTGTCATAGTTCCAGATGTTTTGCACTTTTTGATGATGCTCTGACTGTAGATAAGGGCATCTGCAGGTGAGGGGCTATTTTCTTGTAGCCATTGCCTGATTTGTGAAGGTCGACACACATCTGCATTACCTGAGTAATGTGTTCCCTTGTCTTTCCCATGTTTAAGAGTGAGTAAGAGAAATATGCCTCTGTTTAACCCAGGGATCATATTTATACCCCAGGGAAACAGGCAGTGATGAATTACTAATTAAAGGTTCCTAGATTATTTGATCCAATTTATAAAATATTGTAGAAATGACATAAATGGTTCAAATACATTCATTTCCAAGAAATCGTTAATAATTGCCAATAATTGTGGAACATTTTATGGGAAATAATTATTTCTTAGTGAGCATTATTTATTTATTTTTTTCACTTGAGTTGAAGGTTTTTCAGTGAGATTATAATATAATTTATTTTAAGGCTTTTAACACATTTTAACCAGGGATAGCAATAATTATGGTGGGCTCTGTATGTATAAACATAGATAAGAGGAAGACAATATTATAGACAGTGCTCAGTGCTGCCCCCTGCTGAGGAATAAAGGGGGTTTATTGACTTAAAAGTTGTTGAGGAGTAATTTCTGACTTCGGTAAACTTTACTACTCTAGGAATGTGTGTGCATGTGTGTGCACATTAGTATATATGTATTTGGATGTTATGTGAGAGCATACTTACTCATACTTACCCATTCCCACTCCCCCCTACCTCTCCCTGTCTCTCCCTCTCTCTCTCTCCTTGTATCACCCTCTCTTCTCTCTCTCTCTCTCTCTCTCTCCTTCTCTTTCGCTCCCTCTCTCTCCCTCTCTCTCTCCCTCTCTCGCTCTGCCTCTCTCCCTCTCTTTTGCTCCCTCTCTCTCCCTCCTTCTCTCTCTCCCTCCCTCTCTCTCTCCCTCTCCCCCTCTCTCTCCCTCCCTCTCTCTCCCTCTCTCTCTCTCTCCCTCTCCCTATCTCTCTCTCCCTCTCTCGCTCTGCCTCTCTCCCTCTCTTTTGCTCCCTCTCTCTCCCTCCCTCTCTCTCTCTCTCTCTCTCTCTCTCTCTCTCTCTCTCTCCCTCTCTCTCTCTCTCTCTCTCTCTCCTCTCTCTCTCTCTCCCTCTCCCTATCTCTCTCTCCCTCTCTCTCAGCTCTTGGCGTGGGAGCCAGAACAGGAAGAGGAAGTGTCTGTCGTGACAGTCAGGCCTAATTTCCAGGACAGTGTGCATGTGGGATATATCAGTGGCCTGAAGAAGTTCACTGCCTACTTTACCTCAGTTCTGTGCTTCACCACACCGGGGGATGGGCCTCACAGCACCCCTCGCAGGCTCCGCACGCACGAAGACAGTGAGCAGCATACACACACGTTCTCCGTTACACACCAACACCCACACATATGCACCCCCCCACCAACCCACACACACACATTTTGTTTTCATTTGCATATGAGGTTGGCGGTTCATAACAGAACTCTGCTCTGACTGCTCTTTCTGTTAAATAATTAACAATGTTAACAAGGTTCTGCATACACTCCCGTTCAGCCAGGTGATGTTGATCTGTTTGAGTGAGCATAATGGTAAATGCTGCAGATGCACCAGGAGAAGAGGACGGTGACTCAAATGAACATCATCTCAGAATTAACGTTTGCCATAAGAAATTCAAATGTAGGTGTTTGACAGGAAGAAACTATAAACAGACGTAGACCGAGGAGAGATAGTTTTGCTGCTCCACCATGATTTAGAAGAACTGAAGTCATCAGCAAAGTCTTGGTGAAAGTAACACATGGGTTACATGTTTATGGACTTTCAGTGAACCCCTGAACTCACAGCTGGAGACAATCACCTCCCTTTTGGTGTGAGGCTTCAATATGTGTGTGCTCATTTGCATATTCATGTAGTTTGGCTTTCATCTTGGGCACAGATAAATATTTTTATTAATTTAATAATTACTGTTATGGTGACTTCATGAATAATTGAATATGATGCTGCACACTATGCACAGAGTTGCTCATTTACCGTGATGTTTTTTTTAATCCTATGGAGATAAATCTGAGCAGATAAATGTCAGCAGAACCTGAAATCATGATTCTTGAAAATAAATCTGTGAAAATGTAGTTCTAAAAATTCAGGTAATAAAATAATTCAGGTAATAAAATTCAAGTTTAAATTCAAATTCAGGTTGAAAAATTCAAGTCAAAATACAGGTTGGGAAAATTGGGTTACTTGGGAAGAGCAAACTGAACTCACAAAAGACAGATGCGCGTCTTTCTGCCAAGTTGCCTTAAGGGTTTGGTTCCTGTTTGACACGTTGCAGCGTGAAGTGGCCTCTGTGCCACCCACAAATGGCAGGTGCCACATAATCGTGGCACTTAGTGTGGCCAGTGCCACTCAACTGTGGCATCTGCTGTGCAGAAACGCTGCCTGCCTCTGATGACTGTTTTGGGTGACTCTGTGTATCAGCCAGTCGCTTCTGTCATCCCAAAGTGCCATTTCTTGCATTTGTGGAAATTAATATAGTTCATAACTTTTGCTTTCGGATTCTCGTGTTTGTTTGTTTTTGGATACTTGACTAAACTTGATGATTATGAGTTCAGGTTCTGCTGACACTAATTTATCTCCATAGAATCCTAACAGCCTAATGTGTTTTCCTCTAATTTCCATTTTGTTCATAATGCTTTATTGGCATTTCTCTGTGGCTGTAGCGCCAGGGGCTGTGGGCCACCTGAGCTTCACGGAGATCCTGGACACATCTCTGAAAGTCAGCTGGAGGGAACCTCATGAGAAGAACGGCATTCTCACTGGTGCTTTGGCTACTTAAGAGCTTTAACCTTTAAAAGTTACAGTTATTTTTGTTAGTTATTTTTGAGTGGTGGTGTACTGAGTGATGGTAATTGAGGGATGTATATATATTTATGTGTGTGTGTATCAGGGTATCGGATCTCATGGGAGGAATATAATCGCACTAACACGCGAGTCACACACTATCTGCCCAACGTCACGCTGGAATACAGAGTAACAGGACTGACAGCTCTCACCACCTATACCATCGAGGTGGCGGCCATGACGTCCAAAGGCCAGGGCCAACTGTCCTCTTCCACTATCTCCTCTGGAGTGCCACCAGGTATTACCCCCAACACCCACACACCAGGTAATACCCCCAACACCCACACACCAGGTATTACCCCCAACACCCACACACCAGGTATCACCCCCAACACCCACACACCAGGTAATACCCCAACACCCACACACCAGGTAATACCCCAACACCCACACACCAGGTAATACCCCCAACACCCACATACCAGGTAATACCCCAAACACCCACACACTAGGTAATAGCCCAAAGACCTACACACCAGGTAATACCCCATAACACCCACACAAGGTGATACCCCAAACACCTCCACACCAGGTAATACCCCAAACATCCATATATGAAATATAGTAGAACAGTCCCGCCACATAGACACACACACAACCTTACACACAAGGCAGGCAGGGTTACTTATTTAGCACATTTCATACACACCAGCAATTCAAAGTGTTTTACACAGGAAAAGAAGAAGCGTATTATGACCCAAGATCTATGACCTTGGGAAGGTCATTGCCAAAAAATACACACACACACACACACACACACACACATACTAACATGCACATACGTGTGTACACAATGAGATAACCCACACACACAGATATTTATAATTACCCTTATAGCATTTACCAGACACTCTTATCCAGAGCAATTTTCAAAAACACCTTTGCTGACTCTGATCTGTATCCTTAGCACAAATTAGACATATAAATAAGATGTGCCTGCACTGCAATATCTACTAGCTCTGTGTTCTGGGGGCCTTAGAGTCTGCAGTTTCATTTGGCTCAGATAACAGAAGGCAGACTCAGGAAACAAACTTAGAAAAGCAGAATACTGATAATACATTTAAAAACAGGTGGATTTTCTGCCGTACATCATGTGACCTTTAGGTGTCATTGCAGTACTGCAGAAATGTTCCAACATGTAAAGATGAAACATGCATAACTATAGTATGCAGAATGAAACAGATACACCCAGTCAGTTCAGCATTCACCACAGCACTGCAGACCAAAATGTAAATCATGCATATACATTTCAGCATGTGACGTTGAAATATTTGGTAATGAGAAACAATGTTTTCTAGTGAAATTATGACATTAAAACATTTTACGCCCAGCATTTAGTTAGTGATGTAAAGTAATATTTAGGTATGAAACGTTATACAGTGTCTGACTGGTTTGCGCTCCTCTTCAGAGCTCCCTGGGCCTCCGACTAACTTGGCCATCTCCAACATCGGCCCCAGGTCTGTCAATCTGCAGTTCAAGCCTGGATACGATGGCAAAACCTCCATCTCACGCTGGCAGGTGGAGGCACAGGTGACTCGCATTTGGTGGAAGAAATCATCGAGAACATTCTGATGTGGTTAAAGTCAATGAGGGCTATTGGGAACTGATCTGTTATCTGAAATATTAGTTGTTACCCTACTGGTAATCCTAACTGGAACCCTACCGATAACCCTAGTTGTAATTCTAGCTGCAACCCCTAAGGGTTGCAAGCCGACCTGGGGCTGAATGTTAGTTGTAACCCTAGCAGTAATGCTACCTGTAACGCTAGTGGCTAGATGTAACCCTAGCAGTAATGCTACCTCTAACGCTAGTGGCTAGATGTAACCCTAGCAGTAATGCTACCTGTAACGCTAGTGGCTAGATGTAACTCTAGCAGTAATGCTACCTGTAACGCTAGTGGCTAGATGTAACCCTAGCAGTAATGCTACCTCTAACGCTAGTGGCTAGATGTAACCCTAGCAGTAATGCTACCTCTAACGCTAGTGGCTAGATGTAACCCTAGCAGTAATGCTACCTGTAACGCTAGTGGCTAGATGTAACTCTAGCAGTAATGCTACCTGTAACGCTAATGGCTAGATGTAACCCTAGCAGTAATGCTACCTGTAACGCTAGTGGCTAGATGTAACCCTAGCAGTAATGCTACCTGTAACGCTAGTGGCTAGATGTAACCCTAGCAGTAATGCTACCTGTAACGCTAGTGGCTAGATGTAACTCTAGCAGTAATGCTACCTGTAACGCTAGTGGCTAGATGTAACCCTAGCAGTAATGCTACCTGTAACGCTAGTGGCTAGATGTAACCCTAGCAGTAATGCTACCTGTAACGTTAGTGGCTAGATGTAACCCTAGCAGTAATGCTACCTGTAACGCTAGTGGCTAGATGTAACTCTAGCAGTAACTGTAACGGTAATGGTAGCTGAAATGCTAGCTGTAAGCCTAATGGCAATGTTGGCTGTAGCCCTAACGTGAATGCGATCTGTAACACTATCTGTAATGCTTTCTGTAATGTTTTGTAATGTTCTACACTTCTGGTGCCTTATCAGTGATATTTGAATCACTTCAGCAGTGATGCATTTTTTCAAAAGCCCCAGAGTCACAGCCTAGTAGAACATCTGTCCTGTTTGAGTCATAGCTCCAGACCTCCAGACCAGCAGTATCGTTACTGACATGAGAAGATCTTCTGTACTATGAAATCTTCTGCCCTAGGAATATTGTGCTGATCCAAGATCAGCCTGAATACTGCAAGGCGCAGGTATATGTGACTGCCAGGTTTGTATTCTGTTCTCAGATCAGTGTAGTGGGTGAAAATGAAGATTGGGTGATGGTTCACCACCTGGCTAATGAACCAGATGCACGCTCACTGGAAGTTCCTGCTCTCAACCCCTACACCTTTTACAGGTACAACACAACCTTAACTACCACACCTTCTACAGGTACAACACCACCTTTACTACCACACCCTCTACAGATACAACACCACCTTTACTACCACACCTTTTACAGGTACAACACCATCTATAGTGCCACACCTGCACCATTGATACCACCAACACCACCATTGGTACCACACCCACACCTTCAACAGGTACAACATCACAATTAGTACCACACACACACTTTCTACAGGTACAACACCACCATTAGTACCACACACACACCTTCTACAAGTACAACACCACTGTTAGTACCACACACACACCTTCAACAGGTACAACATCACAATTAGTACCACACACACACCTTCTACAGGTACAACACCACCATTAGTACCACACACACACCTTCTACAGGTACAACACCACCATTAGTACCACACACACACACACACACCTTCTACAGGTACAACACCACCATTAGTATAGCTAAACAGTTTTCTGGCAGAACACCACCTTTCCTACCACACCTCCACTTTCTCCAACACTTTGTAACCCTTCCTAGGGTGTTATTTTGTTTTCTTCACTCCTAACCCTAACCCTGACCCTAACCCTGACCCTAACCATAACCCTGACCCTGACCTTAGAGTTTTATGCTGTTTCCTCCCTCCTGCAGGTTCCGTATGCGACAGGTGAACATCGTGGGCACCAGTCCTCCAAGCCAGCCTTCCAGGAAGATCCAAACCCTCCAGGCCCCTCCCGACATGGCCCCCGCCAACGTCACACTGCGCACAGCAAGTGAAACCAGCCTCTGGCTGCGATGGGTGGTGTGTCTCAAAGGCTACACACACGCACACATACACACACAGATACACACACATGTGCATGCACACACACACACATATATACACACATGCGCGCACACACACACTCATGCACGCACCTCTCTGACTGCTTGTGTCCAGCCGCTGCCTGAGTGGGAGTATAATGGGAACCCAGAGTCAGTGGGCTACAGGCTCCAGTACAGCCGGCCGGGCTCCCAGACCAGGGCCCCAACCCACGTCATTCCTGACCGCATGGAGAGGGAGTTCACCATCGAGGACCTGGAGGAGTGGACTGAGTACGAGGTCAAAGTTCAGGCCATCAACGGCATCGGAACCGGACCCTGGAGTCAGGCTGTGCGAGGGCGTACCAGAGAATCCGGTACGTAGGAAAGGTCAGGGAAGGTCAGGGGAGGTCATGGGGGTTAGGGGAGGTCAGGGAGGTTAGCAGAGGTCAGGGGAGGTCATGGGGGTTAGGGGAGGTCAGGGAGGTTAGCAGAGGTCAGGGGAGGTCATGCGAGGGCGTACCAGAGAATCCGGTACGTAGGAAAGGTCAGGGAGATAAGGAGAGGCCAGGGAAGGTCAGGGGAGGTCATGGGGGTTAGGGGAGGTCAGGGAGGTTAGCAGAGGTCAGGGGAGGTCATGCGAGGGCGTACCAGAGAATCCGGTACGTAGGAAAGGTCAGGGAGATAAGGAGAGGCCAGGGAAGGTCAGGGGAGGTCATGAGGGTTAGGGGAGGTCAGGGAGGTTAGCAGAGGTCAGGGGAGGTCATGCGAGGGCGTACCAGAGAATCCGGTACGTAGGAAAGGTCAGGGAGATAAGGAGAGGCCTGGGAAGGTCAGGGGAGGTCAGGGAGGTTAGCAGAGGTCAGGGGAGGTCATGGGGGATAGGGGAGGTGATAGGGGTTTGGAGGGGTTAGGGCTTTATGTTACATTGTTGGTAAAGCCATTACAATAAAAGCAAATAATTTTAGGAATCAACAATTAATAATCAACACTCAACCTGTGGAACTACATTTTTCTCTCTCTCTCTCTCTCTCTTTCTCTCTCCCTCTCTCTTGTTGACTTCTAATTTGTCAGCCTAATTTTAATGTAGGAATAAAATCTTTTATTTGCTAATTGCTTTTATTTGCTAATTCCTCCTCTGCGCATCCAAATGACTGGTCTCTATGGTTACAGATTTTAGAGGAGACATCTCATTAAAAGGAATAAAGTTGTGTTTGTGTGTTTCTTAGCAAATGTTTGCATGTGTGTGTGTGTGCGTGTGTGCGTGCATGCATGAATGTGTGTGTTTGGGTGTGCACACATGGGTTGAGAACTCATGAACCAGTCGAATTCCAATGTTTTAGCAAATTCCAGCTCCATGACTCACAGTAGCAGGAAAACACACACACACTCTCAAACTTACACAAACACTCACATGCACACACATACTGCACTCACATACATGACACGAATGTTCACATGCACGTCCATACACAAACATACGTGCACACACACACTCATACACATGCATGCTCATACGCTCACACACACAAACTCACACACTCACTCACACGCACATACACACACACACATGCATGCTTGCACACTCACACATATGCATATTGTCTTTTTATACCTTTCTTTTGTGTCTGACTGTAATCTCGCTCTCTCCCTGCCTGTGTCTCTCTCTCCCTGCCTGTGTCTCTCTCTCCCTGCCTGTGTCTCTCTTTCTCTGCCTGTGTCTCTCTTTCTCTGCCTGTGTCTCTCTATCTGTTGGTGTTTCTCTTTCCCTGTCTGTGTGTGTCTCTCTCTCCCTGTCTGTCTCTCTCTCCCTCTCTGTCTGTCTCTCTCTCTCCCTGTCTGTCTCTCTCTCTCCCTGTCTGTGTCTCTCTCCCTGTCTCTCCTAGTTCCTTCATGTGGCCCCACCAACATTTCAGCCTTTGCCACGACCTCCAGCAGTATTCTAGTACGCTGGTCTGAAGTTCCGGAGCCTGATCGAAACGGCCTCATCCTGGGATATAAGGTTGGTGAACCACGCCCACCCCACCCCCGGCCCTGGAGGAACGTCTCAAGGACCAGACACTCAAAGCTGCATAGCACTATCTCAGATGAACTCGGATTTACATGGGCTCACCATTTCAGCAAAGAAATTAGATCAGTATTAAAATTATAATAATAGTGCATTTTAGTAGAATCTCATAAAACTGGAAAAGCAATAAAATTAAACATTATTTTTAAATAAACTAATTTGTTTTAATATTTAAAATATAAAAATATCAATTACTAAACAATCATAAAATGCAAAATAATATACAAAAAATCTAAAATTATTCAACAAAAAAAATTGTATTCAACAATTACCTTAAATCCTCTCTGTGTCTGTGTCTGTCTCTGTGTCTGTGTCTGTCTCTGTGTCTGTCTCTGTGTCTGTGTCTGTGTCTGTCTCTGTCTCTGTCTCTGTCTCTGTGTGTGTCTGTGTCTGTGTCTGTCTCTGTGTCTGTCTCTGTGTCTGTCTCTGTCTCTGTGTCTGTGTCTGTCTCTGTGTCTGTCTCTGTGTCTGTGTCTGTCTCTGTGTCTGTGTCTGTGTCTGTGTCTCAGGTGGTATATAAGGAGAAGGACTCGGAGTCTGCTGTGCAGTTCAGGTCTGTGGAGGGGAACGTGTCCCACAGTGTGCAGCTCACGGGTCTGGGGAAGTACATCCTGTATGAGATCCAGGTACTGGCCTTCACTCGCATCGGAGATGGACGTCCCAGCATCCCACCCATCCTTGAGCGCACGCTTGATGACGGTAAGGAACTTCCCTCAGCGCTCTCACTCTCAGCACTCTCACTCTCAGCGCTCTCACTCTCAGTGCTCACACTCTCAGCGCTCTCACTCTCAGTGCTCTCACTCTCAGCACTCTCACTCTCAGAGCTGTGTGTGTGTGTGTGTGTGTGTGTGTGTGTGTGTGTGTGTGTGTGTGTGTGTGTGTGTGTGTGTGTGTGTGTGTGTGTGTGTGTGTGTGTGTGTGTGTGTGTGTGTGTGTGTGTGAGTGAGTGTGTGTGTGTGTGTGTGTGTGTGTGTGTGTGTACTGGTCATGCTAGTTAGTGGAGATGGGGCTGACCCTAGTTAGTGGAGATGGGGCGTGGAGATGACCCTGACCCTAGTTAGTGGAGATGGGGCTGACCCTAGTTAGTGGAGATGACCCTGACCCTAGTTAGTGGAGATGACCCTGACCCTAGTTAGTGGAGATGGGGCTGACCCTAGTTAGTGGAGATGACCCTGACCCTAGTTAGTGGAGATGGGGCTGATCCTAGTTAGTGGAGATGACCCCTGACCCCTAGTTAGTGGAGATGGGGCTGACCCTAGTTAGTGGAGATGGGGCTGACCCTAGTTAGTGGAGATGACCCCTGACCCCCCTGGAGATGACCCTGACCCTAGTTAGTGGAGATGACCCTGACCCTAGTTAGTGGAGATGACCCTAGTTAGTGGAGATGACCTGACCCTAGTTAGTGGAGATGGGGCTGACCCTAGTTAGTGGAGATGACCCTGACCCTAGTTAGTGGAGATGGGGACCCTGACCCTAGTTAGTGGAGATGGGGCTGACCCTAGTTAGTGGAGATGACCCTGACCCTAGTTAGTGGAGATGGGGCCCTGACCCTAGTTCGGTGAGATGGGGCTGACCCTGGATGACCCCCTAGTTAGTGGAGATGACCTAGTTAGTGGAGATGGACCTGACCCTAGTTAGTGGGGGGAGATGGGGCTGACCCTAGTTAGTGGAGAGATGGGGCTGACCCTAGTTAGTGGAGATGACCCTGACCCTAGTTAGTGGAGATGACCCTGACCCTAGTTAGTGGAGATGGGGCTGACCCTAGTTAGTGGAGATGACCCTGACCCTAGTTAGTGGAGATGGGGCTGACCCTAGTTAGTGGAGATGGGGCTGACCCTAGTTAGTTGACCCTAGTTAGTGGAGATGACCCTAGTTAGTGGAGATGACCCTGACCCTAGTTAGTGGAGATGGGGCTGACCCTAGTTAGTGGAGATGGGGCTGACCCTAGTTAGTGGAGATGGGGCTGACCCTAGTTAGTGGAGATGACCCTGACCCTAGTTAGTGGAGATGGGGCTGACCCTAGTTAGTGGAGATGACCCTGACCTAGTTTGGAGTGGGGCTGACCCTAGTTAGTGGAGACCCTAGTTGGTGGGGCTGACCCTAGTTAGTGGAGATGACCCTGACCCTAGTTAGTGGAGATGACCCCCTAGTTAGTGGAGATGGGGCTGACCCTAGTTAGTGGAGATGACCCTGACCCTAGTTAGTGGAGATGGGGCTGACCCTAGTTAGTGGAGATGACTGGCTGACCCTAGTTAGTGGAGATGACCCTGACCCTAGTTAGTGGAGATGGGGCTGACCCTAGTTAGTGGAGATGACCCTGACCCTAGTTAGTGGAGATGGGGCTGACCCTAGTTAGTGGAGATGACCCTGACCCTAGTTAGTGGAGATGACCCTGACCCTAGTTAGTGGAGATGACCCTGACCCTAGTTAGTGGAGATGGGGCTGACCCTAGTTTAGTGGAGACCCTAGTTAGTGATGGGGCTGACCTAGTTAGTGGAGATGACCCTGACCCTAGTTAGTGGAGATGACCCTGACCCTAGTTAGTGGAGATGACCCTGACCCTAGTTAGTGGAGATGGGGCTGACCCTAGTTAGTGGAGATGACCCTGACCCTAGTTAGTGGAGATGACCCTGACCCTAGTTAGTGGAGATGGGGCTGACCCTAGTTAGTGGAGATGGGGCTGACCCTGACCTTAAGCTTGACCCTCAGCTGCAATACACTCACTGCTTGACTGTCTCTACTGGAACTTCACCAAAGCAAACACATGAAGAAATTAACAAAGAATTTGAAAATAAGGAAAGTAGGACTATATTAGGATAATATTTTGTGCCTTATTCACAATGTCCTAAACAGAATGAGCTGATCATGCTGCCCGGCTGTGTGTCTGTTCCAGTGCCGGGCCCTCCAGTTGGTGTTCTGTTCCCAGAGGTCCGAACCACCTCTGTCAGAGTCATCTGGCAGTCTCCTTCTCAGCCTAATGGTATCATACTTGGTGAGTATGTGTGCGTGTTTGTTTATTTATGGAAGAAGACTAAGATTAAGAGTGACTGGTCACACTGTGAGAAATGTGCCCTGGGTTAGGGATTGGCACGTCTCATACGGCTGCTTTACTGTATCTGCCAACTCCACTATATTTTCCCTACTGTATTTTACTCCCCCTAATTTACTCTCTCTACTCCAACTTACTCTCTCTAGTCTACTCTCTGTACTCCACTTACTCTCCCTACTCCACTTTGCTCTCTCTACTCCAGTTTACTCTCTCTGAATTTACTTTACTCTGTCTATTCCACTTCATTCGCCCTACTGTACTTTACTCTCCCTACTCCACTTTACTCTCCCTACTCTACCTAG
>JAGXOD010001383.1:1285000-1295000 GCA_020368025.1 Brachyhypopomus occidentalis
ACCACCACGTCTGTGTTGGTTCGTTGGCAGGTAAGAAGCAGCTCTAAGTTTCCCCTCATGGCTGCTTTAAGCCCTAAATGCCGTAAACCATAACCCTAAAATCTAAACCCTGCACTCTGAACAGTGTGGTTCATGTGTCCTTTAACACAGAATGACTCTATCATGAGCAAACTGTCACAAATTGTACCCTGCTGATAAAATATTTTTGTGTAGGCTGTCTGGTTGTATGTGTAGTCTGTCTGGTTGTATGTGTAGTCTGTCTGGTTGTAGGTGTAGTCTGTCTGGTTGCATGTGTAGTCTGTCTGCTTGTAGGTGTAGTCTGTCTGGTTGCATGTGTAGTCTGTCTGGTTGTAGGTGTAGTCTGTCTGGTTGTATGTGTAGTCTGTCTGGTTGCATGTGTAGTCTGTGTGGTTGTATGTGTAGTCTGTCTGGTTGCATGTGTTGTCTGTCTGGTTGTATGTGTTGTCTGGTTGCATGTGTAGTCTGTGTGGTTGTATGTGTAGTCTGTCTGGTTGCATGTGTAGTCTGTCTGGTTGTATGTGTTGTCTGGTTGCATGTGTTGTCTGTCTGGTTGTATGTGTTGTCTGTCTGGTTGCATGTGTAGTCTGTCTGGTTGTATGTGTAGTCTGTCTGGTTGTATGTGTTGTCTGGTTGCATGTGTTGTCTGTCTGGTTGCATGTGTAGTCTGTCTGGTTGTAGGTGTAGTCTGTCTGGTTGCATGTGTTGTCTGTCTGGTTGTATGTGTTGTCTGTCTGGTTGTAGGTGTAGTCTGTCTGGTTGTATGTGTAGTCTGTCTGCTTGTAGGTGTAGTCTGTCTGCTTGTAGGTGCAGTCTGTGTGGTTGTAGGTGTAGTCTGTCTGGTTGTATGTGTTGTCTGTCTGGTTGTATGTGTAGTCTGTCTGGTTGTAGGTGTAGTCTGTCTGGTTGTATGTGTAGTCTGTCTGCTTGTAGGTGTAGTCTGTCTGGTTGTAGGTGTAGTCTGTGTGGTTGTAGGTGTAGTCTGTCTGGTTGTATGTGTTGTCTGTGTGGTTGTAGGTGTAGTCTGTCTGGTTGTATGTGTTGTCTGTCTGCTTGTAGGTGTAGTCTGTCTGGTTGTAGGTGTAGTCTGTCTGGTTGTATGTGTTGTCTGTCTGCTTGTAGGTGTAGTCTGTCTGCTTGTAGGTGTAGTCTGTGTGGTTGTAGGTGTAGTCTGTCTGGTTGTATGTGTTGTCTGTCTGCTTGTAGGTGTAGTCTGTGTGGTTGTAGGTGTAGTCTGTCTGGTTGTATGTGTTGTCTGTCTGCTTGTAGGTGTAGTCTGTCTGGTTGTATGTGTAGTCTGTGTGGTTGTATGTGTTGTCTGTCTGCTTGTAGGTGTAGTCTGTCTGGTTGTATGTGTAGTCTGTCTGGTTGTAGGTGTAGTCTGTCTGGTTATGGTTATTGTCAGTGTTTTGGACATCTTTTCTGATGTCACTCCAGCCTCCAGCAGAGGAGAGCATTAACGGCATCTTGCTGGGCTTCCGTATCCGTTACCGTGAGCTGCTGTACGACCGGTTACGCACCTACAGTATACGACCCGTCACCAGCCCATCTGCCAGCTGGACTGAGCTTACCTGTGAGTACACACACACACACACACGCTTATACACACACACACACACACACTTACACACACACACACACACACACACACACACACACACACACACACACACTTACACACACTTATACACACACACTTATACACACACACACACACTTATACACACACACATGCTTATTCACACACACACACACTTATACACACACACACACACACTTATACACACACACGCTTATACACACACACACACACACACACACACACACACACACACACACACACTTATACACACACACACTTATACACACACTCTCACACACACTTATACACACACTTATACACACACACACTCTCACACACACTTATACACACACACACACACACACACACACACACACACACACTTATACACACACACACACACTTATACACACACACACACACTTATACACACACACTCTCACACATGCTTATTCACACACACATGCTTATTCACACACACACACATACTTATACACACACACTCTCATACATGCTTATTCACACACACACACACACACACTTACATTCACACATGCTTATTCAGACACACACAAATATATACACACACACAAGCTTATTCAGACACACACACACACACACTTACATTCACACATGCTTATTCAGACACACACATACTTACTTGGACACACACAAATACACACACACACTCACACATGCTTATTCAGACTCACACAAATACACATTTTTACGAGTTGTATGTGTTCTGACTATCTAACGTTTTATATGCAGTTTCCAGACATGGTCATATTTAGAATCCCTGTTTTACTCATTCTACTATGTCTGTCTCTTTCTCTCATTCTTTCACACACACATGCACACACACTCATTCACATATACACATACACACACACTCCCCCACACACACATTCACATACAGCTCCTTACAGCATTCGAAACCTCAGTGAGCCCTTTCTGAACCAGTATGAACTAGACAGTAAGTTCTTATTACTATATTTTTTCTACTTATTTCTCTTCTGTGTTCATCATCTCTCCTCTCTCTCTCATCATCATCTCTTCTCTGTCTCATCATTATCTCTTCTCTGTCTCATCTTCTTTCTTCTCTCTCTTCATCTCTCTTCTCTGTTTCATCATCTCTTCTCTATCTCATCTTCTCTCCTCTCTGTCTCATAATCTCTTCTCTGTCTCATCATCATCTCTTCTCTGTCTCATCATCTCTCCTCTTCTGTCTTTTTGCTTTTCAGCTCCTGCCTCATTCTCTTTCTCTTTGTTATAAATCAGTGCTATCTAACTCCCACCCAGAAGATCTGCCACCTATACACTAATTTTGAAATGTTAGATCAGGGGTGGAGTTCAACCCTGTAAGGTTGTAGATCACCAGGAGTGGAGTTGGACTCGGGAGCTGAACCAGTAACTCTTTGTGAACCCTTTCAAAGGTTCTAGAATTTCCTGTAAGATGCTTGATGGATGTTCTTTGTGTTCTTTGTATGTTGACTGTGTGTGTGTTTTAGGTCTGAGCAAACACAAGCGGTATGAGATCAGAATGAGTGTGTACAATGCTGTGGGGGAAGGCCCAACCAGCCCACCACAGGAAGTGTTCGTCGGTGAAGCAGGTGAGGGATGGAGGCTGTAGCTCCCCACACACCTGGTGGAGGCAAAGGGTGTAGATGTTTGTTTCTCTACGCTGCACACACACATACACTCATACACCTGGTGGTTGCAAAGGGGTGTAGACATTTGTTTATTTACCCTGCACATACACAAACACACACACATGCACACACACACCTGGTGGAGGCAGAGGGGTATAGAACCCTGTCCTCTGCGTACCTGAATGGTCTGCTCTGTAACCATAACCCTAGAGCCAGTCCGTCTACAGTGTTACGACTCTTAATGCAACAACCAGCCAGCTAAAAAATGACAGAACCTCCACCAAATACTTTCCACAGTGCCAACTGCACCACCCCAAAATGTGGCCATCCAATCAGCTACTGCCACACAGCTTGATGTCACTTGGGCCCCTCCTCCACTGGAAACACAGAATGGAGACATCCAGGGCTATAAGGTGAAACTTTTGTGTTTTTAATTATTTTTTTATTTTCTAAAAACAGAATTGGTCTTATACTTTGAATCTGCAAGTTTCTCCTAAAGTGAAAATTGTTTCACTTTATTCTGAGACACTGGTGTTGGTATCCTCCTGTGTGTAGAGGACTGAGACACTGGTGTTGGCGTCCTCCTGCGTGTAGAGGACTGAGACATGTGTTAGCGTCCTCCTGTGTGTAGAGGACTGAGACACTGGTGTTGGTGTCCTCCTGTGTGTAGAGGACTGAGACACTGGTGTTGGCGTCCTCCTGTGTGTAGAGGACTGAGACACTGGTGTTGGCGTCCTCCTGTGTGTAGAGGACTGAGACACTGGTGTTGGCGTCCTCCTGTGTGTAGAGGACTGAGACACTGGTGTTGGCGTTCTCCTGTGTGTAGAGGACTGAGACACTGGTGTTGGCGTCCTCCTGTGTGTAGAGCTGAATGGTCTGCTTTATTTTTGTTGTGTTGTGTTGTTCTGCGTTGTGTCATGTGTTGTATTGTGTTGTATTGTATTGTGTTATGATGTGTTGTGCTGATTTGTGCTGTGCTGTGTAATGTTGTGGTGTGTTGTGTTGTGTAGATCTATTTCTGGGAGTACCAACGTAAGAATGACACAGAGAAGCTGAAAACCCTCTTCCTGCCTGAGGGATCCGTGAGACTGAAGAACCTCACAGGCTACACCACCTACATGGTCAGTGTTGCGCCCTTCAATGCCGCTGGCGATGGCCCACGCAGCCCACCCACCAGAGGGCGCACTCAGCAAGCCGGTATGTTCATCTCTTACACAGACTCTTCATGGTCAGCATATTTAGTTAGGGTATAATAATACATAGTATACAGTGTACTATTTTCAACCTCACCACCACTCTAAAAAGATTCAAATAGCACCTCTCCTGTTTGAAATACCAACAGTGCTCAATCTGTGTCAAAATGCATTTTGAAAACGCATTCTGAGCATAATGCATTTTAATTTTCATGGTCTTCCGCTACAGTCAGCCAATCAGATTCCACAGCCTTCCACTTTAATCAGCCAATCAGATTCCACAGCCTTCCACTTTAATCAGCCAATCGGGTTCCACAGCTTTCCACGTCAGGCACCTTTGACCTTCTGATAAAATGTGATCATATAACCTCCAGAACATGTCTTTCTCTCTTCTTTTGCATCTTCCTCTCTCTCCTTCTCCCTCCCTGTCTCTGTCTGTCTCTCTCCTCCCTCCCTGTCTCTGTCTGTCTCTCTCCTCCCTCCCTGTCTCTGTCTGTCTCTCTCTTTCTCCCCCCCGTCACTCTCTGTTTCTCTTCTTGTCTCACTTACTCTCTGTGTTTCTTTTACATACACAGCTCCCAGTGCTCCAAGCTTCATCCACTTCAGTGAACTCACCACCACATCTGTGAACGTGTCCTGGGGTGAACCAGTCTTCCCCAATGGTATCATCGAGGGCTACCGTCTCATTTATGAACCCTGCTCCCCTGTTGATGGTCAGTAAACTTTACATCACTGCAGTAAACTTTACACCACTGCAGACTGATTGTGGGTGAAGCCTAAAACACACCAGCAAGAGTTTTAGTGATACTTTGAGAGTCTCTAGAATGTTCTTTCCTTCTCATATAGGTTCATCTGGCTTGTCTGTTTTTTTCTGTAACTTTCTAACTAACTGACATTAGTATGTTGGTGTTGGAGAGCGTTTATATTTTTTACAGAAGGTTGGTGTAGCTTGATGCAAGTCTCCTATCATCAACATGATGGTGAATACATCACCGCAGTAACATCTATCACAGATTGGGCTTATCTGTATATGGCCAGTGCAGTGAATAGAACAGTGCAGTGAATAGAACAGTGCAGTGAATAGAACAGTGCAGTGAATAGAACAGTGCAGTGAATAGAGTGGTGTGGTATGAGCTCAGTGTTCTTCCTCACGCACCTGCAGCCTCTGCTCTCATACACCTCACTGAGAAGCAGAGATGAGTGTGTGAGGTGTGATAAGGAATACAATACCTTAACCCTTCCTGGAAGCACTGAACAGAACAGAAACAAGTGTGTTTGTGCAGCATCCTCAGTTACCTGTGCCAATTGTGGTGATTCCCGCTGCCCGTAGGAGTCAGTAAGATAGTGACTGTGGATGTGAAGGGGAACGCCCCCCTGTGGCTGAAAATCAAAGACCTGTCTGACGGGGTCACCTACAACTTCCGCATCCGGGCCAAAACCTTTACCTACGGACCAGAGGTGGAGGCCAACATCACTAGTGGACCTGGGGAAGGTGTGTGTGTCTCTGTGCCTGTCTCTGATGGCTTGTCTGTGTCTGTGTTCCTCTGTGTGTCTTTATCACTCTGTGTTTCTCAGTTCCTAACTGAATTGCACAATTACTTCTGTACATCTCTGCCTGTCCACCTCTCTATCTGTCCCTGTGGGGACAGAACCCTAGCCCTCTCTATCTGTCCCTGTAGGGACAGAACCCTAACCCTCTGTATCTGTCCCTGTGGGGACAGAACCCTAACTCCCTCTCTATCTGTCCCTGTGGGGACAGAACCATAACCCTCTGTATCTGTCCCTGTGGGGACAGAACCCTAACCCTCTGTATCTGTCCCTGTGGGGACAGAACCATAACCCTCTGTATCTGTCCCTGTGGGGACAGAACCCTAACCCTCTGTATCTGTCCCTGTGGGGTCAGAACCATAACCCTCTGTATCTGTCCCTGTGGGGACAGAACCCTAGCCCTCTCTATCTGTCCCTGTGGGGACAGAACCATAACCCTCTGTATCTGTCCCTGTGGGGACAGAACCCTAGCCCTCTCTATCTGTCCCTGTGGGGACAGAACCCTAACCCTCTCTATCTGTCCCTGTGGGGACAGAACCCTAACCCTCTCTATCTGTCCCTGTGGGGACAGAACCCTAACCCTCTCTATCTGTCCCTGTGGGGACAGAACCCTAACCCTCTCTATCTGTCCCTGTGGGGACAGAACCCTAGCCCTCTCTATCTGTCCCTGTGGGGACAGAACCCTAACCCTCTCTATCTGTCCCTGTGGGGACAGAACCCTAACCCTCTGTATCCTAACCTCTGTATCCTAACCTCTGTATCCTAACCCTAACCCTCTCCCAAATAAATTGATTGCCCAATGTCCCTCTTCTGAGTCCTCCACTACCCAGTGTATGTGGTTTGTTTTTGATTACTGTCTTTACCTAAGGGTGTTTGAGGGGTATCGTTTGAACACTGAAAGGAACTGATGTCCTGACGATGACGGATGATTCTGTCAGGTTTGTATTTATAGCTGATTATAGATTTGTGTGTGTGGTATGACTCATCACCCATTTCCTTTGTGAAGGGGCTCCAGGGCCGCCTGGTGAGCCATTCATCTCTCGCTACGGCTCCGCCCTCACCATCCACTGGACCAATGGGGATCCTGGACGAGCCCCTATAACAAGATTTGTCATCGAAGCCCGGCCTTCAGGTATAGATTACTACACAATAGATTAGTCCTCTCACACAAAATAAAATAGGTAAAGATAATTCAAGACTTTCACATCATCAGTTGTCTTACCATACTATTGTCTTACTACTATTAGATGTCTACATTAGTCAGCAGTTCACCCAACAGTCATGAGCAGTCATGGTCTGGTGGTTAGGGAACTGGTCCAGAGGGCATGGTGCCAGGCCCCAGGCCATGACTGAAGTTCCCTTGAGCAAAGCACTTAACCCCCACTGCTCCCCAGGCCCTGGGGCGAGGACTGTCCACCACTCTGAACACCTGTGAACCACAGCCCCCTAGTGATCACTAATGTGTGTGTGTTCTCACTGCACAGATGGGTAATTGCAGAGGACAAATTTCAGTTGGGGTGTGAATCAGAATTGGCGATATTGGCAACTTGACAACACAGTACCAGAGCCCACCAAACACAGTACATAATAATAATAATAATAATAATAATAATAATAATAATAAAAAAATAAAACATTAAAAGGAAGCAAAGATTAAAAAAAAACATTAAAAGAAAGCAAAGTTAAAAAGGAAGCAAACATTATAAAATAAGATAATGAAATGACAGATTATTAAAATAATAGACAAAATAATGTAATAAAATGTCAAAGCTATTAAAGTAACAGACATAAAATGGAAATAAGTAAAATAATGTATTAGAATAATATGATAAAGTAATAAAATAATTAACCATTATAATTTCTTAACTAAATGCAGCTCTAAACAGGAAGGTTTTGAGACTCTTCTTGAAGCTGTACAGGGATGAAATGTCTCTGAGCTCCTCAGGAAGAGGACAATACATACATACATACATACATACATACATACTGGTCTGAGTTAAAGGTCTGATCTGTAAGATTGATCTGAATCATTTAGGTTTTCATCCCATCAGTCCAATATTGTATGTGTCTTCATTACAGACGAAGGCTTATGGGATATTTTGATCAAGGACATTCCTAAGGAAGTGACATCATATACATTTAACATGGACATCCTGAGGCAAGGAGTCAGCTATGACTTTCGAGTCATTGGAGTCAATGACTATGGATATGGCTCCCCCAGCCTACCATCTCCTTCTATTTCAGGTTAATGTTACATTTATAACACACAAATGTGTAGATTGTGTGGCTGCAGTTGATTTTGAGTTGGCTGATTTATGTCTTTTCCCTTACAGCCCAAAAGGTGGCGCCATTTTATGAGGAATGGTGGTTTTTGGTAGTGGTGGCTTTGGTTGGTCTTATCTTCATTCTGCTGCTGGTGTTCATCCTGATCATTAGAGGGCAGAGCAAGAAATATGCCAAGAAATCAGACTCAGGTGTGTGTGTGTGTGTGTGTGTCAGACTGCTGCTTAATACACCTGTTTGTTTTTGCATACACCTTTACACTCAGGGAATTTACTGTTTACATTTACAATATTGTTTATGTTTATGTTTACAATACTATTTATGTTTATATTTACAGTGCTGTTTACAATGAAACACTCACATTTTAAGCTTATGACTACAGCACCATCATTACTGGGTCTGGATGGTTAGCCATTACCAATTTGTCAGTCTGTATCTGGAAGTCCCACAGGATCTAGGCTTAAGGTTAGGGGTTAGAGTTAGGGGTTAGGGTTAGGGTTAGGGGGGGTTAGGGGTTAGGGTTAGGGGTTAGGGTTAGGGGGGGTAGGGGTTAGGGGTTAGGGGTTAGGGTTAGGGGTTAGGGTTAGGGTTAGGGGTTAGGGTTAGGGTTAGGGGTTAGGGTTAGGGTTAGGGGTTAGGGTTAGGGTTAGGGGTTAGAGTTAGGGGTTAGGGGGGTTAGGGGTTAGGTTAGGGTTAGGGTTAGGGGTTAGGGTTAGGGGTTAGAGTTAGGGTTAGGGGTTAGGGGTTAGGGTTAGGGGGGGTTAGGGGTTAGGGGTTAGGGTTAGGGGTTAGGGTTAGGGGTTAGGGTTAGGGGGTTAGGGTTAGGGGTTAGGGTTAGGGTTAGGGTTAGGGTTAGGGGTGGGGGGGGGTTAGGGTTAGGGTTAGGGGTTAGGGGTTAGGGGTTAGGGGTTAGGGTTAGGGGTTAGGGTTAGGGGTTAGGGGTTAGGGGTTAGGGGTTAGGGTTAGGGGTTAGAGTTAGGGGTTAGGGTTAGGGTTAGGGGTTAGGGTTAGGGGTTAGGGTTAGGGGTTAGAGTTAGGGGTTAGAGTTAGGGGTTAGAGTTAGGGTTAGGGGTTAGAGTTAGGGTTAGGGGTTAGGGGTTAGGGTTAGGGGTTAGAGTTAGGGTTAGGGGTTAGGGGTTAGAGTTAGGGTTAGGGGTTAGAGTTAGGGTTAGGGGTTAGGGTTAGGGCATTCTCTACCACCTTCAGGGCTGTTATTTGATCAAATTTGACCTAATTTGATCTTGGAACTTCCAGCCTATACTCAGTCCCAATGTTTCTGTGTACCACATCAGCACCGTGGTTATGGTGTTCCATGTATGCTCTACCTGCTAGAATCTTGCACGCCACTGTTATGTGCTGGAGTGTCTCAGGGTCATCTTTGCACAGCCTGCATCTGGGTTCCTTCCTGGTGTGGTAGATTCAGCCTCTATTGATCTTGTGTTCAGAGCTTGGTCCTTTGCTGACTTCATTAGTGCCTCTGTGCTGTCTTTCAATTCAGCCTTCTACACAACACGGGTTTAAAGATCAACTGACAGAGGCTAGGATTACACAGTGACTAGGATTACACAGGGACTAGGATAGCACAGAGTTTAAGTGCACAGACTAACTAAGGGAAAAAAGGAAAAGGTGAACTTGTTGCTAGGAAGGGCTAATTGTGACTCCTTTATATAGTGTATGACACCAAGTTTCCAGGGAAACAGGATGTATCAGACAGAGGTCCTTCA